>PVHP010003218.1:0-80720 GCA_004024765.1 Zapus hudsonius
GTCAACGACATCTTCGAGCGCATCGCGGGCGAGGCGTCGCGCCTGGCGCATTACAACAAGCGCTCGACCATCACGTCCCGGGAGATCCAGACGGCCGTGCGCCTGCTGCTGCCCGGGGAGCTGGCCAAGCACGCCGTGTCCGAGGGCACCAAGGCCGTCACCAAGTACACCAGCTCCAAGTAGGCGCCGCGGTTCCTCCTCCACCCACAAAAGGCTCTTTTCAGAGCCACTACCTTCTCGATGTAGCAAGTTTGGGATTAAGGGCCCCCTTGATACAAGGATAATTCCATCTAATTTTATAGACAGAAAAATGATTCATTCATATAATTAGAAAATCAGAAAAGATAGATAAAATGAATTTCCATGGACTATGCCTCCATTTATACTCTAGGAACATATGATTTTATTATTGAATTTTTTATTATTGCAAATGGAGATAAAAGCTGCTATTTATATTCAGTCTTTAATTTTACTACCTTCATATTGTTTTTATAAGAGCTCTTGTGATCTTATTTTTTCTTGTGATCTTATTCTATACTAATACATTTTGAGCTCACTCATTTTGTAAAGTACATAGAATGTTTACAAATATTTTATTGACATCTTCCACAAAGGCAGCATACCATGATTATGATTATACCACTTCCTTTTCCCCCTCCCCAAACTCCCTTCACTGAATACCTTCTTTCTAATTAGTCTCTTCTGTTTTTTAATTTTTGTTTGTTTTTTTTTCAAGGCAGGGTCTCTCAGTAGCCCAGCCTGACCTAGAACTCACTCTGTAGTCCCAGGCTGGCTTTGAACTCATGGCGATCCACCTACCTCTGCCTCTGGAGTGCTGGATCAAAGGTGTGCACCACCACGAACGGCCCCTCCTTACTATTTTGATGTTGTTTTCCCCCTCCTGTTCCACAGGCTTGTGTAGAGAGCATCAGCCACTGTGAGGTCATGAATATCAAGACCACTTTGTTTCCGGAAGACAGCCTTGTAAGCACTCGTTTCCCTCCTCTGGCTCTTACATTCTTTATTTTTTTCTTTTTCAAACATATTTTTATATATTTGCAAGCCAAGAGAGACAGAAGAGTTACAGAGAAAATGGGCTCCTGCAAATGAACTCCAGATGTATGCATCACTTTGTGAAAAGTAATTATTTAACAACTCTAATGTGAATAATAAGTTGATTTAAAAAAACAAACTGGTTGCAGTGACAAAAGGCTTCCACACTGAATCTTTAGTGTTGGGGATTCTCATTTGTTTCACATTAACTGCCATATGTCCAGTCAGTAATCTTAATGACATTACGGACTTTGACAATAGTACTGAATATGAAACCAAGATAAATTGACCTTCGTGTTCTCTCTGCATTAGAGCAACACAGTGTCCTATTAAAATAACACCAAGTTCCACTCTAGTATTTTCTTTCTATGTTAAGTTACACACGAAAACTCTATTGCAACCAATGCCACGATTCCTCTCTACTCCTCCTCTGCAACGGTAGGTCTGCATTTAAACGTCCTCCACAACTGTGCAAACTTATCTGCATTGTTGCAAGTATTTTTCTCATATTCATAAAATACACAAGGAATCACTGAAAACCCCTAGTTAAAATGTTCACATCAAGTTGGTGAGTTTCTTGAAAGTTTCATCTCGCTTTTACCTTCCAAGTAAAGAGCAAGAAAGAGTGAGTCTTAAAAACGGATATGTACATATATGAAAAGAAAGAGAGAAGGCACCTAGTGAGATGACACTGAGCCTGGAGTGATCCCAGGCCAGCATGGCTCTCTGCCAGAGAAGGCCAGGGAACACTTACCATTCTGGTTGGGTAAGTTTCTCAAGTCTCTCAATGCATCTTCCTGCACACTGTTACAGTGCTGTAATTCACCCAGAGTTACAGGACTTCACTTCTCAAAGGAATTCCTTTCCACTGGAATTCTCTCTAAAAGAGCTTTCTGATGGTCCACCGATCAATTCAATGAGTAATAACCCTCCCTTCACCAGAGGGGGGGAAAAAAAAAAAAAAAACTTCTCTCAGGAGACAGACCAGAGTGGATTTTCTGAATGCTCTCAGATCTTCGCCCAATCTCAAAGCAATGCAGATATCTAAGGGCTCCCAGAGACAACAAGCCACGAAAGTACAGAGTCAAACCTGCTCTTGGTCACTCCATTCTCCCCATGCAGCATTCAGAGTGCAGACACCTGGGCTCAGGGCAGGACCTGGAGGTGGCGGTGGCACAGTCCGGTTAAGAGAGACCCCCCCACCTCCCTCGGCCTGGCTCTTACATTCGTTCCATCACCTCTTCTGCAATGGTCCCTGGGCCTTGGAGGGTGTGATAGAGAGATGTCTCACTCAGTGCTGACCACTCTACTGTCACTTCTCACTACTAAAGGATGCTATAGATATTTTGCCTTTCACACTTTTCTTTTGGTACTGGAGATCAAACCCAGGGCTTTGTGATGCTAGGAATCCATTCTCACTCAGCCACACCCTTTGCCTCTAGGCATTTTCAAGAACCTAACAAAATGCCCATTTTGCTGGTAGGTAATATGTTAGTAGTAACATACAATTTTTTTCGACTGCAGTTCCTCACTGAGCATATCTGAAGGATGAATTCCAGCAATGGCTTTCCTGGGTCAAAAGGGGAAGGCTGCAGTGATTTTGGCAAACTGTCCCTCTGCTCCTAACGGCTGGAAGCTTGGTGGGGAAAGCACCAAGTCATGTACATGCCGAGTTCACACCACGGTTTGAAGGCTGCCCCATGGAGAGAAGACAGGTGAGTCCCTCCAGCTCCCAGGGAGGACTGCTGGCCAGCAGGTGTATCGTATGTATAAAAATCTCCTTTTATTAAGTTACTATGTTTTCATAAAAAAGAAGGCATCAAACTTCCTTTCTGAAAAAAAAAAAATCTAAGAAACACGTTCTTTTAAATCTCACGGAGTGTGCCAACATTCATTCAGATGCCCGTCTCTGTGAATCAGCACAAACGGGCTGAGAATTGCATAGCCAAGGGTCAGGAATTCTTGAAGATGCATGGTTAAGGAGATGTTCGTCGAAGAGAAAGTTAAATATAAAGAAACAACACAATCTGTCCAGTAGAAGAAGAGAAAGCACAGCATGAGAAGGAGAACGCCTTTGGCGGCTCTCAGCTCAGGGGGAGTTCTGTGGAGAAGCCTGGAGGTGTGCAGGTGGCGGACACGCTGGTGATGCTGGTGGAGAAGAAACACCATGTAGCCACTGGCCCCGCCCATGACCCCCTGAAACACAACATCTCTGAGGGCCATGAGAGCAAGGAAAATGCTGTTTGTTCTTTGATTTCCTAGTTTAAAATAACAATAATTGTTACCGTTACTAAGATGTGATATGTTTGTGTTTCTCTTTCTGATGGAATGGAGTAAGTTCAGACTGACCAAGGAATTGAGGACCCAGAAGGAGAGCAACACTAGAGATATGTGCCAGGTAGACTTCATCTTGAGCCTCTTCCACCCAGAGGCCCTGGGGCTGATGGTGATGGCCTGGACCACCGTGAGGAGACTGCTGATGCAGATGGACAGGCCCCGGGCCACCCTGTTCAGATAGACGACAATGTGGCATGCTGCGTCATCCAGCATGCTTCTCAAACCCAAAGCCGCTGCTGTGGTCGGCACAGCCTTGGAAAAAAGCATTACAGTGTTTGCAAAAGCCAGGTGGATGAGGATGAACTGTATAGATCTCTTGTCTGCGCCCACCAAACCAGCATACCCATAGTGCACAAGAACAGAAATGTTCCCCACAGCGCCAAATCCAGTTAGGAGGAGGAATAAACTTATCTTGATAACCTTCCAAGCCATTTCTAATTTTATGGGCTGATAAACCTTTGCATCTTTCAAAGAGGGTTTGAAAAAAGGCTCAGTAATGATGATATGTGTCTGTAAAATGTATTTCATGACATGGCATATTTCTGGTACATGAAGGACGTGCACACTGAAGCAGACCTTGTTGTCTGAAGAATTTGATTTCTTTTTCTTGGCAGTATTTGTGGGACATTCTAACCTTAAATAGCATCTGTGGAAATACATGAAAATATCTGAAACTCTAAACTGATGTTTTTTTCCCCCTGATTTCCATATCCGTCAAACTAAACCATACAAATTTCATCAGCAAATTCCAAAATCCAGGGCCTTTCTTAGCTCCTTTAGCTTTTGCACACCAAACATGCAAACATTTATGATTGTGGTTTGTGCAGGGTGAATGGATCCATTTATGGTCCCAGTATTCCTGATGCTGAGGCAAGAGGATTGTGTGAGTTTGATGCCAGCCTGTGCTACATAGTTCCAGGTTAGCTAGAGCTACATAACAAGACCTTATACCCCAAACCAAGCAAACTAAAATGCAAAACCTCCATAAAATCTCACTTGTTCATTTTTTTCCTGAAATGCTTCTGTTGTTCACTATATAATCTCCCTTTTCCTTACTATGACAGTAACTGTTTTATAACTTGTTTCTGATTTTTCTCTCTTTGATGTATATATCTTTTTTGTTTGTGCATGGTGGTGCACACCTGTAATCACAGTGCCAGGGAGGCAGAGGTAGGAGGATTGCTGTGAGTTTGAGGTTAATCTGGAACACTGAGTGAGCTCCTAGGCTACCCTGAAACCTTAGGGAAAAAAGAGAGAAAAAGAAGAAAGAAAAAAGGAAGGAAGGAAAGGAAGGAGGAGGGAGCGAGGGAGGGAGGGAAGGGGAGAAGGAAAGAAAGGGACGAAGGAAGAGAAAAAAAGTGAGGCGTTCATCACCATGCCCAGCCTTGATGTAAATAACACTATTCCAGAGATGTTCCTGAAAAATCATAAACTGAGTCTATGATTTCACTGCTTACAAAAGCACTTCAGAATTCAAGCAGTCACCAAGTACACTCTGTGCCTATTGAACACAGCAGTATTTGCTGTAGAAAACAGGGGATGGGGGTTGGGGGAGAATAAGGTGTCAGATACCTGAGAGACTGTTAAGCCCAAGAAAGTCCATGACTCACAAGTACATCTTTGGGCTGGAGAGATGACTCAGTAGTTAAGGTGCTGTCATGGTTTGATCCAGGTGTCCCCCACAAACAAATGAATGTGTTCTTAGTGTTCAATGCTCAGCTGATGGCAGTTTGGGAATTAAAACCTCGCTAGAGCTGTGTTGTTGGGGGTGGGCTTATGGGGGTTATAAGCCAGGTTCCCCTTGCCAGTGTTTGGCACACAGTCCTGCTGCTGTTTCCAGTGGTGTGGTGGAGGTGATGTCCACCCCTCTGCTCATGCCATCGTTTTCCCTGCCAGGTTGGAGTCTCCCCTTGTGTCCATAAGCCTAATAAACCCATTCCTCCACAAGCCGCTTTTGTTTGGGTTCTTTCTGTGCAGCAACTAGAAAAGGTGACTACAACAGGTGATTCTCTGCAAAGCCTAATGACCCGGGTTCTATTCCCCAGCATCCACATAAAGCCAGATGCACAAAGTGGCACATTCAACTGGAGTTCATTTGCAGTGGCTGGAGGACCTGGCACACCCACCCATTCATTTTCTATCTCTCCTTGCAAATAAATAAAATGAAAAAAAAAAAAAAACACCTTAACCATCACCCATTCTGAATACCAAGGCCTGCTTTTCCAGCTCTTGAATGCCTGACTTTGACCCTATACCTGGGCCTCTCTAAGACCCATTCGCCTAGGGATGCTGCTTTGTACTGTGCAGTGTGTGGTGAGGAGTCGAGCAGCAGACATGTGTAGTGCTTCAAGGAGTGCTCACAAAGTGTTAAGCCAGCATGCTCGAACAGCCCCCATTAGTTTGTATCCTTATGCTTGTGTCTCCCACAACTATCAGCAATTATATGTTATGTGAGGTTCAAAGTCTAGGAAAGTGGAAGTTCAGAATAAATAATGTTACAATAAAGAAGGCCAAAGTGCCCCATCCTAAGAAGGCTGAAAGACACCAGAAAAAATGTGAACAACACCTTTATTTTGGCTCAGAAAATTATACAGAGAGGCTATGGAGAAACCGCAGCCCAAGTGCTTCTGCACACCTGAGCGAAATGCCATCATCCGGAGCCTGGCAGTGTAGAGAGCCGCTTTGAGGCAGGGCATCCCACACACTGCTGCTGCACACTGCACCAAAACCGAATTCTGGAATGCAGATGGAAAACAAAGGCGCTCTTCTACCTGGTCCTACCACTTTCCTCTTCCTCATTGACAAGTAAGCCCCGATCTTTCTCTCTCACCTTCTGCTCCTGACCAGCTTTATGTCACATCTCTCCTTCCCAGGGAGAGACACCACAAGTGTTGGGAGCACTCACCTGTGAGGTCTGTGCCTTGCTCAGCATGGGTGCTCTGACAGCTCACAGCCCGTCCCTGTTTATCCATCCTGGGGTCCCAGTGCTCAGGGCCAACTCTCACTGCTGTCAAGATGTCATCATGGTGAGCTGAGGCTCTGCCAGGGGAGAATGGCTCCTCCTGCAGTCTTCACCCCCAAGGCCAGCTCTGCCCTCTCCCTGGTGCCCTGCCATTTGCTGAGCACTGAAACTTTCTGATCCTAATTGCAGTGCCTGTGCAGCCATGAGGAGGGCTGGGATGGTGACCGGTGCCTCGAGGGCCCTGAGGGCCCTGTGTTGGGTAATGTGTGGCCTCCTGGCCCCCTGCGAGGATAGCCCAAGTCTAGCCCGCCAGCAGGAGACAGGCTCCATCGGGAGAGGTGAATACTCTGGAGAACCACACACACACACACACACACACACACACACACACACACACACACACACACACACGGCCGGGAGATATGTCAGGGCAAATCTCAAAACTTTATTCCAGCATCCAACCAATCCAAGGCTGCACTGTAGCCTTATCTCTCTCAAAAGGGAGCTCAGCAAGCAGGAACAAATCTTATTAGCATTAACAAACAAGATTAAGGCTATCAGCCATCACCCCTTGCCTCCTGGGGGCAGAGACATGCTAGGATCAAAGGCGCTATGCCATCACACCTGCGCTAAACCCAAAGGTGTAAGCCACCTCATCTGGCTGTGTTTTATATTCTAAAACTTAGCCCACAGACATTCAGCCAGGCTGGGTCCCAACACCCTGGATGCTTGGGCCTTGTTCTAGTCTTGCCCTTCCCCTCCTTCCGCTACCAAAGCCAGAAACAGATTGAAACATCTGAGAATCTATGATGGTCACTTTCTCAACATTTTTAAAGCATGGTAACATTGATGAAATGTCGCCAGGTTCCAGAATCAGTGGCTGGTCTTCAGGTGTGGTGCCCAGTAACCAGGTAGTGCCTGTTTCTTCTTCCTCTCTCTCTCTTTTAAAAAAAATTATTTATTTACCTTCAAGCGGAGAGAGAGGGGAGAGGGAGAGGGGGGAGGAAGGAGAGACAGGCAGAGAGAATGGGCATGCCAGGGTCTCTAGCCACTGAAAAATGAACTCCAGATGTATTTGCCATTTTGTGCATCTGGCTTTATGTGGGTGGGTGCTGGGGAATCAAGCCAGGGTCATTAGGCTTTGTAGGCAAGCACCTTAACCTCTGAGACCTCTCTCCAGCCCCCCCCTCACTTTTAAAAATATTTATTTAGTGTCTGTTCCTTAATCTATGGTTGGTTGTAAGCAGAGTCAATTTCTGCCCCATATGGAAAGTACTTCATTCCTTTTCTTCTGTGTATCTCACTGTAGTTTCACTGTTTGCTGTGAAACAGTGATTCTGAGTCTGGAAGCTTTGATCAGCTACTGGCAGATCCAGATGATGGGAATAGTGCAGAGTTAGCTGCAAGGACCACACACCAGTTCTGGGTTTCTGACACCATTTACAGAAATATCTTTCAGGCTGAAGAGTTTTCTCAGTGGTTAGGGCACTTGCCTATAAAGCCTGACGACCCCAGTTCAATTCCTCAGTACCCACGTAAGCCACATGTACAAAGTGGCACATGCATCTGGAGTTTGTTTGCCCACACACACACACACACACACACACACACACACACACTCTCTTTCTGCTTGCAAATAAATAAAGAAAATACTTTTTAAAAAAAGTCTTTGTCTACTAGTCAACAGAAAGATCCTAGGTGAAAGTTTGCAGCAGATGAGGTGACCAGTTGGAAGGACATTGGGACACAGGAGAAAGGTTGTCCCAGAGCTGGATCAAGTTCAGTTTAGCAATCAGAGTGTTCAGACAGTCAGGCAAAGCTGTATCCTGGTACTGAGTTAATTCTCAATTTCTGACTGGACTATGTTTTCTAGTTTCTCACCAAGAAAGGGTTCAAAGGTCACTGCACCCAGCAGGTGGTTTTCCATTCCCAGGTGCTGTGGTCCTAACACAGTTACCTCCAGATTTACAGGTATCTGGAGGGTTCTTAGGGCTCCTTACCCAGCACCTGTTGGAATGTGGATCAGACAGCCAAGTTGTGTAGGCTGAGGTATGGGCAGGACAGCTGGCAATGCTGCCCAAGCCTTGAAAGCTGAGTAAAGGCAGCTCTGAAGCTGGAGCAGAGATAGAGGAGAGCTCTGTTTGCAGCCACGTGGTCACCTCTGTCAGAGTCAGAAAGAGGCTCTAGAACACAGAGGAGGAAGGTTCAGAGTTGAACCTGTCACCTGTTCACAGCCCACTGTGGTCAGGATGGAGCATGTGATCATTCCCTAACCTGGGCCCTGAAAAGTGCTTGGGACATGTGATCCCCAATAACTGGCACCTCAGAATGAAAGGAGGTTGCTGGAGTTTATGGATCCTGACCTGAGCTCACTCAGCACAGAGGGTGACCCCAAAAGGGGAAGGAATGATTTTTCTTTGATGTTCTTTCTGCCTCACCTCTTGAGTTTGCTATAAACGACCTCGGCCTAGTCTGCTAAACAAGAGTATAGCTTTCTGAAAACCGGGAAGAGAAGAAAGCAGTGTGAAACCTGAATTTATTCTTCCTTTCTCAGTGGAGTTTATTAACACACATCATCTCTCTGGCATCCCACCTCTAAGCATCTCCATAAGACGTCATTGGGGGTCCCGCTGGTTCTCGGGATGTGGAGCAGCTGTGGGACGAGAAGGGGCTGGGCTAGGTGTTCCGTACTATCGTGTGGTGGGTGCACTTTATGAACTGTATAGGCTGTTCTCAAGACAGGCAGTATTAGAGAAACTGAAATGTCAGTCGTCTGAAAAGGGATCGCCTAAATGAGGGCGCCTGATGGCCAGCAGCTGAAAGACACCCCAGACCCTGAGAATGGGCGCGGGGCGCCGCCAGGGGCGCTGGTGCCCGCGTCCTGCAGGCGCCGGGGGGAGGACGGTCAGCCCTTCCCGGCCACCTGGGCGACTCCCCCATCCCCCGTCCCTCCCGAGCGTCTCAGCCCCCGGGTCGCCCTCCTCCGCGTCTCCGCTCCCCGCGTCCCTCCTTCCCTGGACGCGGGAGGGCGCCGTGGTCCCTCCATCACGCCGGAGCCCAGAAGCGAGCGCGTCCCGCGCGCCCTGCAGCCTTGCTGCGGGGATGCCGGTCCCCGGGGTCCCGAGGGTCGCCAGAAGCCGCGTCCGAAGTCACCCGCACGGTGACTTATGCAGAATTCCCAAACAGTCCTTTTTGCAGAATTTTATTTCCTTGGAGCTTTTTCTCTCGGAACAGAGCGAGGTCGACAGAGCGCCAAAATTAATTTAAAAATAAAGAACAATTCTTCCTTTGACAATACAGTGACCATTACCTTTAAGCACCTGGAAATATCGGTTGTATAGTTTTCATCTGGTCGCTTAGCAAGGGCTGCTTCCGACTGGCCGGTTAGCTCAGTTGGTTAGAGCGTGGTGCTAATAACGCCAAGGTCGCGGGTTCGATCCCCGTACGGGCCACTCCTTTTGAAGGATGCTAGAGACCCCATCGCAGATTTACAACTTTCTCAGAGCGCAACAGCTTTTTAGCTGACACTTCTTGATCAATTTCTCAGGGACTCCTAAACTGTATTCTGAGAGGAATCTCTGACAACTGACTGACTGGTGTCTCTCTTGGTACCCTAGATAGCCTTGTGTAGTGCATTTACCATAAATCCTGCTGTCTTGGGATCGTCCTCCATATCCCCCCAAGCTGTAACTCAGGCGAGCGCTCTACCACTTGAGCTAATCCCCCTCGGCCTACAGTGGTTCCTGTCCTGGTCCTCACTGCATCACATACTGTCCCCAACAATTACAGGCCGCAAAAAGGCATTGTTTCCGCCCGGTTTCGAACCGGGGACCTCTCGCGTGTTAGGCGAGCGTGATGACCACTACACTACGGAAACACCTCCTATGGGTACCTTTTCTTGTTTGCAGGATAAGCATTCAATACTTGTGGCCAAGTGGTTTGACACCCATGTACATACCATGGAGCAACTAAGTCAGGCTAATTAAAAATTTCCCTCCCTCCCCATCCCCACACTTGGGGGCCATCATTCTCCTCTGCCATGGTGAGCTCAGTTTCGCAAGGGAAGTCCTGGGAGTTTGTCTTCTGAGCCTGGCTCATTTCCCTGAACCACCATCCTCCAGCCTCAACTGTCTCCTCGCCAGTGATAGGCTGTTTGCAAAGCCTGCTGGCCTGGCTTTTATCCCCATTCCTATGTGTCTGGAGTTTCTTTTGCAGCAGCAAGAGGCCCTGGCGACCTGGGGTGGGTGGGAGTTTTCAACCTAGTACCTAACATGTGCATGACATCCTGTCTGTCTGTTTTTGTTGTCTGTGCTTTTAAAATCGTATCAGGAAGTCATGGGCTAATGGCTCCTGTGCTTTCTTCTGATAATTTGTAGTTTCAGGCCTTACATTTAAGTCCACTTGGTATTTGCATGTGATGTGACATAAGGTCTGATTTTATTCCTGTGTCTGCTGTTTTCAGTCGTGCCATAGCATTTTAGGTGTCAGCTTGTCTTCCAGGCACTCTTCCTGCCTCAGACAGTACTGGGATTACAGGTTTCAGCCACCCTCCCTCCCTGCCAGCAGCGGAGGAATTAGTTGACCACATGTAGAGATTATTATTGTTCTTTATTCTGTCTCGTTGGCCTACATGTTTTCAGTGGTTGGCATTACTGTGACGCCTTGTTTCATTTGGGCTGTTTCTTCATATGTATATATATTTTTCTATTTCTGAGATAAACTCATTGGAGTTTAGTGATTTCACTGAATTTGCCAATTGCTTCTTTTTTTTTTTGAGGTAGGTTCTGGCTCTAGCCCAGGCTGACCTGGAATTCATCTTTATAGTCTCAGGCTGGCCTCCAACTCACATCCTTTGCCTCCTGAGTGCTGAGATTAAAGGTGTGTCCACCATGGGGGGAGGGAGGGAGGGAGGGAGGGAGGGAGGGAGAGAGAGAGAGAGAGAGAGAGAGAGAGAGAGAGAGAGAGAGAGAGAGAGAGAGAGAGAGAGCCTCTAGCCACTGCAAAGAAAGTCCAGATGCATCTGGTTTTTACATGGGTACTGAGGAATCCAACTCAGGTAGTTAAGGCTGTGCAGGCCATTGCCTTAATCACTGAGCCACCTCCAGCCATCTTTTATCTTATTATTTTTTTTTTTTTGAGAGAGAGGAAAAGAGAGAAAATGGGTGCACCAGGGCCTTTCGCGTCTATAAACCAACTCTAGATGCTTGTGTCTGGGGAATCAAACACTTTCCTGGGGGCTTTACTCACTTTTAACCAATGAGCCTTCTCACCAATCCCTGCCTTTTAGTTTTTGCAAGTTTTGTAAATGAGATTTTCAAAATTATTTCTGGGATGTTTTGTTGCTAGTGTATAGAAGTTCTACTGATTTTTGTACATTTATATATATTACACACACACACACACACATATATAGAGAGAGAGAGAAAGAGAGAGAGAGAGACAGAGACAGAGACAGAGAGCAAGAGAGAGCGCACCAGGGCTTCCAGCTGCTACAAATGAACTCCAGATGCATGCACTTTGAGCATCTGGCTTTACATTGGTCATTAAGCTTTGCAGCCAAGTGCCTTAACCACTGAGCCATCTCTCCAACCCCCCCATATTTTTGATTCTTCCCTCTTTTATATTTAGTTCATTCAAATCCCAACTAGAGGTCCCGGAGCTGCTACCCAGAATGTTCTTTTTAACCTGAAACCCTCCTGTTGGCTTGCTGTTTCTTTCTACAAGTTCTTCTGTTGACAAGAGGACTGGCCTCCCTCGGCAACTTCACCAGACCACTTTGAAGGCCTGCGTTCTCAGAAGTTGAGGGCAGAATTCTTTTGTTTTGGTTTTTCGAGGTAGGGTCTCGCTCTAGCCCAGGCTGACCTGGAATTCACTATGTGTCTCAGGGTGGCCTTGAACTCATTCGATCCTACCTCAGCCTCCGAGTGCTGGGATTAAAGGTGTGCACCACCACGCCCGGCCCAGGGGTCAGTTTTGTCAGCACTTTGAAGGTAAGTTTTCCCAGCACTCTCTACCATCTGAAGAGAAAAGCGTAAGAGCTGAATATATTGGCATGGACATACTTTAGAGAGCATTTTGGTGGGAATATTTAGCTAAACAATATTTAGAAAATCAGCTCTCAGCACAACAGCAATAACTCCCACCACACAGGATATATGACCTTCCCCACCATGTGCTTTTGACTAGGTTTTCAGATCAGGCCCCACATACAGTCAAAGACAGCAGACATGCTGCTGTTTCACTCGATGGCGTATTTGGGTTTTTAAGATACTGTCCCTGTGTGCACTGTGGACTAGCCTGGAGCTATGTCGACCAGGCTGGGTGCTGCAGCCGACTTGTACTGTTGTAGAGACTTTCTCCATCTTCACATTGGAAATGTAGAAAATTAATGTTTTTTGGGGGGCTGTTCTTTTGGCTTTTTATGTTTGCGTTTTTGTGTATGTTTTTGAACAGGGTCTATGAAACCCACTGTGGCCTAAAACCCGAGATTAAAAAACAACAACGGCGGGCGTGGTGGTGCACGCCTTTAATCCCAGCACTGAGGAGGCAGAGGCGGGAGGATGGCCCGGAGTTCGGGGCCAGCCTGGACTAGGGGGGAGACCCCACCTCGAAAAACAAACCAAACCTCGCAGCCCCCGGACCACGGCGGCCGATCCAGGCGAGGCAGGACTCCGCGACCACGCATTCACGCTCGTCGGCTCGGCACTTCCGCGGCGAAAGTGCGCACACCTCCGTTACTGCAACACTCGGCCGGCCGCCATAACGGACTCCCTGCGCCTGCGCAGGCCATCCCGGCTCCCGACCTCTATTCTTTCACTCATACAGGGTGCGCGTGCGCAACGCATCCTGGGCCTCGACCTTCCCCCCCCCCCCCCCCCCCCCCCCCCCCGCCCAGAACGCCCGCGCAAAGCATCTTGGGATCCAACATGCACAAAGCATCCTGGGACCCGACCTTTCTTCTCCGCCCACAACGCCTGCGCAAAGCATCTTGGTACCCGACCTTTTTTAGTTCTCTCCGCCCATAACGCATGCGCAAAGCATCCGGGGACCAGGCCCATTTTTCTGCCCATAATTACGCTTGCGCAAAGCATCCTGGGACTTGGCTTTTTTATTTCTTCCACCCATAACGTATGCTCAACCATCCAGGAGCCGGACCTATTTTTCTGTCCATAACGCGTGCGCATCCCTAGGAACCGACTTGCCGCCCTCCTCCACCCATCGCGCGCGCAAACCGTGCTAAGGCCGGGCCTATTTTTCCGCCCCTAATGCCTGCGCAAAGCATCCTGGGACCCGACCTTTCTCCCCCCCCCTCCCCCCCGCCCTTAAGACCCGCGCGGAGCAGGATGGGAACTCGCGCTCGTGCGCATGCGCGGTCCGTTCGCCGCCATCTCCATTCCTCCAACGGGCGCGGACGGCGGTGCAAAACGTCCCAACGGATGTTTCACTGAGGATGCAGTTTGGGAGATAACGATTTGAACTAGCCAATCAGCGCCGGCCGAGGGAGGGCTCCCCTCCCCCCTGCGCGTGTGGAAGGCGTCGCGGCGGGATCCGGCAGAGCCGCGGTCGGTCGGCCCGGTCCCCGCGCGCGCGCGCCCGCGCCCGCCCGCCCGGAAGGAAGGAGGCGTCGTTGAAGCGTCTCGCCTCGCCGCCGCCATGTCGTCCAAGCCCGAGGCCCCGAAGGAGCCGGAGCAGCTGCGGAAGCTGTTCATCGGGGGCCTGAACTTCGAGACGACCGAGGACACCCTGCGCAGCCACTTCGAGCGATGGGGGACCCTCACCGACTGCGTGGTCATGCGGCACCCCGACACCAAGCGGCCGCGGGGCTTCGGCTTCGTGACCTACTCGACGGTGGAGGAGGTGGACGCCGCCATGGCCGCGCGGCCGCACAAGGTGGACGGCAGCGTGGTGGAGCCGCGCAGGGCCATGTCGCGGGAGGACTCGCACCGGCCCGGCGCGCACCTGACGGTGCGGAAGATCTTCGTGGGCGGCATCAAGGAGGACACGGAGGAGCAGCACCTGCGCGACTACTTCGAGCAGTACGGTAAGGTGGAGGTGATCGAGATCATGACGGACCGCGGCAGCGGCAAGAAGCGCGGCTTCGCCTTCGTGACCTTCGACGACCCCGACTCGGTGGACAAGATCGTCATCCAGAAGTACCACACCATGAACGGCCACAACTACGAGGTGCGCAAGGCCCTGTCCAAGCAGGAGATGGCCAGCGCTTCGGGCCCGCGGGCGCGCAGCGGCTACGGCGGCCGCGGAGGCGGCGGCTTCGGCGGCAGCGACGGATTCGGCCGCGGCGGCGGCGGGGGCTTCGGCGGCCGCGGCGGAGGCGGCGGCTTCGGCGACGGCTGGGGCCCCGGCGGAGGTTACGGCGGCAGCGGGAACGGCTACAACGGCTTCGGGAGCGACGGGGGCTCCGGCTACGGCGGCGGCGGCCACGGCTACGGCCCCCAGGGCGGCGGCTACGACGGCTACAACGGCGGCGGCGGCGGCGGCTTCGGGGCCGGCGGGAGCTACGGTGAGTTCGGCAACTACGACCACCAGGCCTCCGGCTTTGGACCCGTGAAGGGCGGGAGCTTCGGGGGCCGAGCTCCGGGGCCCTACGGCGCCGGCGGCCAGTTCGGGGCCAAGCCGCGGAGCCGAGGCGGCTACGGCGGCTCCGGGGGCGGCGGCGGCTACGGCGGCGCGCGGAGGTTCTGATGGCGGCCGCGGGAGGGAGGGGGGGACCGGCTGGAGGACTGAGTCGAGCACAGTGGGGGCAGGGCCCGCCGCCCCGGGGCGCAGGCGTTTTCTAGACCACACTTTTGGCAAAAAAACAAACAAAAACAAAAAACAAAAACCGACCCTCAAGGACTGACTGTTCGTGCCTCGCTGTATCCAAGGTTCTGTAGTTTCTGTTCCGTGGAAGTGTGAAGCATTCCATCGAAGAGTTCCGACGTAGACTTTTTTTTTTTCACCCATGCTGTTGATTGTAATAGTCTGATCATGACACTGAATAAATGTGTCTTTTTAAAAATGAGTTGTGTGAGGTTAGTTTCTTCCGGGGCCATCTTGGTGACATTTCCAGCAGCGTGAAGTTAGTGTCCTGAGCGCCGTGCGGCTGCCTGCTCGGGGCGCCATTGTCAGGACCCCGTGACCCCTGCTAACGCGGCCGGGAGCCATTAGGATGTGAAATTAATAACTCAGAAAACAAGCAACATCTCAAAAGAAGGAAATACTAAAATTAACGTTGCAGTGTCTTCTCTCCCTAAATCCTTAGCTAGAATTTAACCACCTCACCTGCTGGAGGGCTACGAGACTGAACATAAAGCTTCTAGCTTCGGGGTTCAAGTGAATGTCTTTCTCTGTTGAAAATACTGAGTTGTGTCTTGTAGTCAGTGGAGACATCAGCAGGTGTGTACTTCCCCAATCCCTTTCACCAATGGAAGGTTTGAGGATTGCTGGGAAGGTGATACACATTCTAGAATTGAAATATTTCCTTCGTGCAAAAGTGAGTGGACGGGAGACTGGCAGCAGAGGGAGGGGATAAGGATAGAGGGGATGCATGCGAATGGACATTTGATTTTCACAAAGGAGTTTGATTTTTTAAAATACTTAAGTGAGAAAGAAAGAAAATGGGCATTCCAGAACCTCTAGCCACTGCAAACAAGCTCCAAATGCATTTAAAGCCAGATGGGAAGTCAAACCTGGATCCTTAGGCTTTGCAGGCACCTGCCTTAACTGCTGAGCCATCTGTCTTTAAGTGTCTTTAACTTTAGTTAGCCTCGAGGGTCACAAAGATTCTGGACAGGCCCAGGAGGTTGGTTTAGGGACAGAACAATGGCTGTGTAGCAGTTGCAGTCTTAGAGATAGACAAAGAACACACTGCATTGTTGGGTCATCTAGATATTCCTGCTACAGTTAAAACGTGCCCAGTGTCTCAGGCTTAAAGTGGAAAATTCATTGTTAAAAAATAATTTTTATTTTCAAGCAGAGAGAGAAGACAGACGGCTGAATCAGGCCCTCCAGCTATTGCAAATGGACTCCAGATGCATGTTCCACTTGGTGCATCTGGCTTTACGTGGGTACTGGGGAATTGAACCCAGATCTTTTGGTTCTGCAGGCAAGTGCTTTAACCACTGAACAATCCAGCCCAATTTTCATCTTTTTTTTGTTTGCTTGTTTTTTTGTTTTTCAAGGTAGAGCTTCCCTCTAGCCCAGGCTGTCCTGGAATTCACTATGTAGTCTCAGGTGGCCTTGAACCCTTGGCTATCCTCCTACCTCTGCTGGGATTAAAGGCATGCACCATCACACCCAGCTTTCATATTATTGTTATACCACTGAGCATCTCTCCAGACCTCAGTTTCAATTCAAGTGACTTTCTTCTCTATCTTTGGGCACAGAGTTGGGGTGGGAACATTCCCATTAATGAAGCCATTGGCTGACATCCATGCTGGCCTCTAGGTAGCTGCTGAGAGAGTCCAGTGTGACAAGGTGAAAGGAAGTGTTGACTGAACCAAGTGCACAGAACAGAAACCTTCATCAGTATCACTGCTTTGAATTTGTTTTATCTGCAAGCAGAGAGAAAGGATGGGCACACCAGAGCTTCAGCCACAGGACTTGAACTCCAAATGCATGTGCCACCTTGTGTATCTGGCTTTACTTGGGTACTGGGGAATTAAATCCAGGTGGCTAGGCTTGGCTAGCACCTTAACCACTGAGCATTCTCTCCAGCCCACTACTTTGAATTTTTCACTGGTCCAGTAATAGAAGAAATCAGGTCATAATTTTTATGAAATAACTTGTCTGAAGATTCTGAACAGCCAAACTTTAGCAATAGCTATATAGTATTAAAAGTGCAAATGGGCCGGATGGGCATGGTGGCACATGCCTGGGCCCCTAACCCAAAGCTATCTTGAATAACAAACTCACAAAGGGGCGTAAACTATTGTCATCACATGGTAAGCCAAAGGTGGAGTCCCATGTATAGCTCATTCAGTGGCTCCATGATGCCATCTGGTCATTTCCTTCACAAAAGCATCCTCTTCTTGTCTGAAGTGTCTCTCCCCCTCACAATGTCATAACAAGAAGCAAATCAAAGCTGGGCGTGGTGGCACATGCCTTTGATCCCAGCACTTGGGAAGCAGAGGTAGGAGGATCACCATGAATTCAAGGCTACTCTGAGACTACATAGTGAATTCCTGGTCAGCCTGAGCTAGAGTGAGACCCTACCTTGCTTGATCTGTGTTATAACCCATCCAGCCACTGAAGAGAAAGAAATGAGACCCTCAGATGAGTCACATCCTGTCCTTGGTTCACCTCCACAGCCAAGACTACGAGAGAGTTTATGTGACTAAAGTCATTTTCCTACTGGAAAGGAGGAATTTGGGCAGAAATGTTTATCACTGGTAGTAATATAGGTAAACCTTAGTGCTCTGCCCAGCACCTCCCCCAAATATGAAAATGAGAGTGGTATTCCTCACATTCCCACCACTAATCCAGGCTGTATTCAATTACCCAAATTTATTTACAGATTTAACTCTCCCTATTTCCAAGGCTCATTTTTGAGGCTTCTCCAATAAGAGTTTAAAAATAGTTTTATTTATTAGCAGAGAGCGAGAGAATAGACATACCAGGGCCTCCAGTTGCTGCATATGAACTCCAGACACATGTGCACCAAATCTGCATCTGGCTTTATGTGGGCACTGGGGAATCAAACTCATGTTGTTAAGATTTGCAGGTAAGTGTTTTACTAGCTGAGGCACCTGTTCAGCCCACACTCTTCTGGAAAGAGTTAACATCTTGCTCTGTCCAGCCCAGGCTGGCATCAGAACTCACAGAGATCCTCCTACCTCTGCCTCAAGTGGTGCCCACCATGCCCTCCCTATCCAGCTCCTGCAAGTGACTGTGGGCACTGGGAATCGAACCCAGATCCTTAGGCTTTGCAGGCAAGTGCCTTAACCACTGAGCCCTCTCTCCAGCCAAAGAACAGGATCTCTTCTCTGAAGTACTATCATCTAGAAATCACTGTTAATTTGTAGATAATACATTCTGATTGCTTCCTGGTTATTTGCTTCAATTCATAAAATGTGATTAGGCATAAGTATAAGCATGCTGAGTGGGTTCTAGGCAGGGCCTTTTGTTCTTTGTTTAATTTGGAGTCATAGTTCTACCAATTTTTGGAATTATGTATACCAAATTTTGGAATTATGCAGGGTTTTTTTGCACACGTGTGTGTGTGTGTGTTTACAAGCAGAGAGGAGCGAGGTGGAGAATGGGTGTGCCAAGGTCTCCTGCAAATGAACTGCAGATGCATGTGCCACTGTGCATCTGGCTTTATGTGGTTACTGGGGGATCGAACTCAGGTCCTTGGGCATTGCAGGAACACAACAGTTGAGCCATATCTCCAGCCCATGTTTTAAAAAATATGTATTTGCAAGCGGAGAGAGACAGAGAAGAGACAGAATGGGTGCACCAGGTCCTTCAGCTGCTACAAATGAATTCTGGATGCATGTGCCACTTTGTGCATCTGGCTTTACCTAACCACTGAGCCATCCCTCCCGCCCCAAGAGTCAGCATTTTTAATGTTTCATGATGATTCTGTGTAAAAAACAGTACAACCATGTATGCATGGTCCATGGTGAAGACATACTTTAAAATGACCTATACTGTTATTGATGGAAGTGCAATGGCTTTCTTCAGAGGTTGGGGCTGTCCAGATTTAAAATAAGCATAAAATCCAGTTTGTGTTGTATCACAAAATGCCTGAGATGGATTCAAGAGAACAGTTCCTTCTAATATCAAACACACGTGCACATAGGACTAAATTGAACCTAAGAGGTGAAGGATCTGTACATTGATGGCTAAGTCATTGGTGAGAACATTGTAAAGTATCGATTGTAGGGATGCACAGCACCCTCCAGGGGACATGTGGGCTCCCTCCCCGCTGTCTACTACACATCCCTGGATGAAGCTGGGAGTTGTCAAGCCCACCCTGTCCTGGGTCCTGGGCACCCTCAGCGCCCCAGTCTGCTTTCGAGCTTCTGGGAAGATGGAGCCAGAACTCTGGACTTGGATCCAGGAACCTGGGTGACCCAAGCTCTCACTGTGGTCGGTGGGGATGGTGCTGATGGGGAGGGAGGCCAACTCTGTCCTCACCTGGATGCTGTCTGCATCCATGGAGGGGAGTCTTCCCTGCATTCCATGTGGTTAGCATGGATGAACAGTGGTGACTTCACCATGTCCTCAGGACCTGTTCATCCCAGGAACGCACACCTGCACATAGACACTGCGCTGTGGTCTCCTGTGTCCTGTGGGCCTTGCACGGAGCATGGGCCTAACCTTCCTGTCCTCCTGGGCTTTGGCTTTGGGAAAAAGTCAAATGTGTGTTTCTGGCAGCAGCATTCCTTCATGACTCTTTCAAAACCAACAAGAAAGTAAAAAGCTCCAGATGTGAGTGTTGGCATGGAGTCTATCTCGACTTTCCAACTTCTTGGAAACTGAACACATTTGGGATTAAGTGTGATAGTCATATTCCTTGTTCACGCACCGATACACCCTGGAGCATCAGTACGATCCAGAATTTGGGTTAGCTTTGAGAGTGATGGAGCTTTTCTCAGCTCTTGGTTGGGCTTGAACCCAAGAATTAGGGTACTGGAATGTCATTGTCAGACACAGAAAATTCTACTGAGTCAAGGAATTGAAACCCACAGTTCATAGAGTAAAGCTCTCTCTCTCTCTCTCTCTCTCTCTCTCTCTCTCTCTCTATATATATATATATATATATATATATATATATGCAACCACAGAGAGAAAGGGTACATCAGGGTCTCTAGCCACTGGAAACAAACTCCAGGTGCATGCACCACTTTGTGCATCTGACTTTTTTTTTGAAAACTGGGGAATCGAACCCAGGTCCTCAGGCTCTGTAGGCAAGTGATCTCTCTAGCCCCTAGAGAGATTTACTTACAGATATCATATAGCTCAAAGTGCATATGAGAAGGGAGAGAAGGCAGGACTGAGGTCCCCGGATATGGGAAAGGAAGGAGGGATTGTGGATCTCTAGCCCAAGAAATGGCAAGAGGAGGTTCTGGGTTCTGGAAAATAGAAACCCCCACCCAACCCCCAGGTATCCAGATTGGAGTGTTTTAGTGATTACAGAATTCAATAGAAGAAAAGACTACATACCTCCTGTCCAGGAGGAGGCAGGAGCTGGGATCTAAGAGACCAAGATGGGGGTCTGGTAGGTTTTTAATGGAAGCAGAAATGACCAATCTCCTAGGTTGCTATGCTGGGGGTCATGTTTAATTCTTCCAGGAATTTTAATCCTTCAGGAAAGGGGATTTTTCTAGGAAAGGGGAACTCCTTTTTAAGGGAGAATCTCTGGTGGATTTTAAGAGAAAACAGATATAGGAAGGTAACTCCATTAGGCAAAGAGAGAGAGAGAGAGAGAGAGAGAGAGAGAGAGAGAGAGAGAGAGAGAGAGAGAGAGAGAGAGAGAGAGAGAGAGAGAGAGAGAGAGAGGAGAGAGGAGAGAGAGATGAGGAAAAGTCCAGATTATTGTCTGACCTTTAAAAGTGGAGACAGGCTCAAGGACATTCCTTGCTTTTACTTTTGGGGACCCTGTTACCTCTAAACTGCCTCCTAACAAGTCTCAAAATACCTAGTACAAGATTTCTTTTCTAAAACAGGAAATACATTATTACAAGGGCTTAATTTTCTAGCATATTAGGACAGTGCATCAGTGTAGTGAGGCCTATATAATACTGAGGCAGGGAGATTAACAGCTTTACATCATACTCGGTTTCACAGGAAAATCCTCTTTTAAAAAAATCATTAGCTGGAGAGATGACTTAGTGGTTAAGACATTTGCCTGCACAGCAGGAGGACCCAAGTTCAATTCCCCAGTACCTACATAAAGCCAGATACACAAAGTGACGCATGTGTCTGGTTTTTGTTTTCAAGGTGGGATTAAAGGTGTGTGCCCGCACACCCAGCTCCTCTAATGATTTTAAAAAATATTTTATTTACTTATTAGGGTGAAAGAGAGGTGAGAATGGGTATGCCAGAGCCTCCGGCCACTACAAAGAAACTCCAGACACATGAATTAGGAGAAAACATGGGAACACAAGGAAGATTCCCTGTTCATTCTAGTGAGGAGAATGTATTCTGGAATATGTCGATGTGCACAGTCCTTTCACATCAGACACCCGACACTAACTGGTAAAAATTTGTGGAATCGTATCGAGACCCATTTCTTTCCTCTGTTCTCCCGAAGCTAAACACCAGGAAAACAGTTCACAGCCCAGGGTTCTGTCCCCGTGATCTTCAGTAAAAAACACATCTGGCTGATTATGTGTTTTAAGGGTTCTTCAGTTCCCGAGCTTTTCTCCGTCCAAAACGCCTCAGCCTGTGTCAATCTTCTTTGATTTGTTACGCTGTCAGTCGTGTGTGACCATAGTATAGATGTATAAGATGGCATCTTTTTAGCTGGGTTTTTTAATCCAGCTATATTAGAGTAAAATCAAGCTCTTGAAGCAGAAATCATTCCTATTAGTTCCTTCTCTAACAAAACATGTAACCTTAATTCCATTTCTCCTCCACAACTTGGCATCCTCTCTATATTAAACTTATTTCCAGTTCCTTTCTGCTCAGAGATGAGAGAGGTTACCCAGAGTGCCAAGTCTAGTGAGAGAGGCCCAGGTTGTTCCTTTGACAAGATTCCAATCCATGGATGCCAGAGCCAGAGAACGTTGGATCTAGTCAGCTTCTGTTTGAGAAAAAAACATTTGTGAGGATAATATACATTTCCACAAAACACTTTCCTGGTGTGGTGTTAGGGACAGTCATAGTACATGTAATGCTGCAAATTTTGATTCAAAGAATTGTTCCTTTATCTGTGGTTATCTTTCCAGGTCATTTTATGTAGTCTCAAATGTTGTCCTAAGTTCTAGTATACAAAAATCTAAATTTTCTACTCATTTTTTTTTTTTTTTTTGAGCTTTACAGCTGGAAAACCAACTTGTTCAAATCCTTACATACCCCAAACATGTTCAGTCTCAGTATGGTTGCTGTTAGCCCAACATTTTTTTTTATTTGTCCCTTTCTTATTCATTCCATCAAATTTTCATCATCTAATTCCAAATGTGGAGTGTTTGTGCTTAATCTGTCTGCCTCCCTCACTCCCACATACAAACACTTGGTAAATAATATTGTTTCAACTTCTTTACTATCTCAAAATGCAGCCATATATTCCAGTTTTCACCCTATATTTTATTCAGTTTTCCTTTCCAGCTCTCTCTCTCTCTCTCTCTCTCTCTCTCTCTCTCTCTCTCTCTCTCTCTCTCTCTCTCTCTCTCTCTCTCCTGTCTCGGATAAGCATGATTTCCAGAGTTATTGTTTCACTTCTCACTTATCAGTGTTTGAGGCATAAACTTATATTTCCCGGAATACATTTGAACTCTAATTCTGTAATTTGTTTACAAATATTCAGTACCATTTTGTAGGCCTCAATACTAAATCAAACCTCATAGTTTTCCCAGTTAGGATCCAATAACTAAAGTAAAATCAACCAAAGACATTCAAAGAGTCTCTTGTCTGAAAAATCAAATGAATTTCTGCAGGTGGCCCATGAAGGTGCCCAGAGGAACCATGGGTGACACTCTAGCCGAGTCTTGAGAGGTCTGAAGTCCCATTCCTGGCCTCTGAGGGAAGCTTGGATTTGTTCTCTGTGTGTTGATACTTGTTCACATGGATTAGAAGACAGAGAACAAGTTCATATTATGTATTATGATGAGAGAAAGGAAAGTTATGAATGAAGAATTTCTGAAAATGGCTTCTTGTCACAATGTAGAATGTTGGACCATCACTGGACTGAATTGAGGTCACTCAAAACACTGGGTCATGATGGCGTTTTATAGCTGCTGACTAATTTGGGGAGAAATAATATTTTCAGTTAATTGTTTCACCTGTAGTTTTAAAAATAAGAATGTCAGAAGGACGAATTTTCTCCCGGCCTGACTTGTGAAGCAGTATGGTAGACTGTTCTAGAAGACAGTGTTAGCATTCACATTGACATGTAATGGCCATTTGGATCAAACACCATAACGTGTAGGCAGGTATGATCACACACTTCCGGCAGTTTTCTTAGAAAAATATGATGTGAATATTGCTCCTTATTGCACACTTCTAAGATAAAAGTGTAAATAGCCACTGCACTTTATGCTAATTCACAGCCTAAGCAGTTCACATTTAAATAAAATTAATTTGTCATAATTATGCCCCCTCATGGGATAAACATATAAAGAATGAAATGAATTTACACTTATGGAATAATATTGTGTGCTGAAGCGGAAAAAGTAAGGATGGATGTCAGTAAGAATTCTTTTTTTAAAAAAAAATATTTTATTTATTCATTTTCAAGCAGAGAGAGAGAACTCCAGGGTCACCACCCTGTGGCTCTGGCTTATGTGGGTACTGGGGAATTGAACTGGGGGCCTTAGGCACTGGAGACAAGTGCCTTAACCGCTGAGCCATCTCTCCAGCCCAGTAAGAATTCTTTACTATCATTGAAATACAATTTTACAGTTAGCGACATGATAGCCCATGTTGAACAAACAGAAAGAAACCAAAAATTGAATGAATACATCTGATGAAATTGAATATTGCTGACACTATCCTAACATTAGCAGGTGAAACTGGTTGTTAATATAAACAATTTTTCCTAAGAAGATGAACAGGCCTTTCTATCATTCTAATTTTTACATGCACACAAGGTGATAGCTTCATGGGGAACTGAGCACAGAGCTCCCACAGAGCACCAGGACCGGCTGCTGGATGGTCCCGTCTTTCCAGCCTCAGGTACACAGAAGCAGCCATCAGAAGGACCCAGGACCCGAGGCTCGCATCCCTTCCAACTCCCTCCTTGCTCAGTCAAGAGAGATGCGAGCATTTTTCCAGGACAACTTAACCTTGAACATGGGATAAGTTGAAGGACTGGGGTCTGCTCGCTTTGGAAGCTGTGGTGCAGACTGGGTTTGGGTGGGATCCCAGGTTGTACTTGACCCTCAGGGTTCCTCGGGGTCTTTCCTCCAGGAAAGTCCCGTGACGACTTCTGCTGTCCTAGTTGTCACGCTGTCAGGAAGAAGGAAGCCTGCAGAATCCCTGTCCCTGAAGGATAGCCTTCCCTCTCCCTCCACAATTACTCCTCATGCTTGTGTCAGAAATTACCTCAGGATTAATTAGGGGTTAGTTATGTGAAAGAAAGTTGTGAACTGAGAGTAAACAACTAACAAAACTCCTGTGACAAGTTGCACTTTTCTCCAGACCTCCTGCTCTTAATTGCAAGGTGTGACCAGCATGGGGACAGGCTTCTGTCACATGTCATTTCCTCTTCCTTTAAGTCCTTCTTTGAAACATTGGATTACAATGAACGAAGGTGACTCCGAGGAGTCTGTCATTTCCTCAGGACAGGACATGGGTATCACAGGCAGGGTTGCTGGGATGGCCTACACTCCATCTTGGACCGTAGTCATGGAAACAAAGCAGCAGAAAACCTCAGTGGCAGCAGCTAGGTGGTCCTAATGGGGCTCAGCATTTCACTGTGAGGGAGAGAGGAGGGGTCACCAGCCACAACAGAGATTCGAGTCACTGATGTGAGTTGGCCTGCCTATGTTTTGGGGGGAGGCTGGGATGTACATAGAACGCTTGATAGCGGGGGGCTGGGTCTGTCAGTGTAGCAGCTTCTTATGAGTGATCGCTTAGGCTGATGGTGGGTTTTATTTATTTCTTTATTTTGCTTTTTCAAGGCAGGTTCTTGCTTTAGCCCAGGCTGACCTGGAATTCACTATGAAGTCTCAGGGTGGCCTCAAACTCACTCTGATCCTCTTACCTCTGCCTCCTGAATGCTGTGATTAAAGTTGTTACCACCATGTCCAGCTTCAAGCTACAGTTGAATCAATCCTGTTAGAAACCCCCAAACGCCCTGGCTCATCAGGGTAGACATTGATGGAATTATGTCTTTGGTCTAGTGGTGTTCAGTCTGAGGAAGATATATGTTTATTTTCTTCTGCCCAGGAACAGTATGTGACACTTGGCACCCTGGTAGAAGTAAGGATGGAGCTGGGGTTGCTGCTGTGGTGACAGAGATGCATCTGAGGCTGACGCACCCAAGGGTGGGGCATCCACGCAAGAAAAGTTCCGACATGGCTGTCCTTCCCCCTGTGGAGGAGCTGCAGTAGAAAAAGGACATGTGAGTGGCCTCCATGCCAGCCTCTGATTGGCAGGTGAATTAGATGAAGGTGAAGGTCAAGAGGAGTGCTAGCTCTCTGCGCTGTGTCTCCTTTGCATAGCATCAGGCAACAAGAGCACAAATTAGGTCTGCATTAAAGAGCACCTCCTGGGATCCACAAGCAGAAGCTGCTAGAAGAACTGGACAGTGAGAGGAGAGAGAGAATTTGGGTAGACATGACAGCAGGGCATTGGGCATGAAAGGCAACATGTGATGCCTAGTTTATTAGACCAGCCAGCCAGGACTGTGTTCCCTGGTGAGTTAGGCAAAGGTTCAGTGAATCAGGTCCTTGGCACTGGCCTGGGGCTTCTGCGGCTTTGTCGAGCCCCAGGGTGGGACATGGTGTTTATGAGTCAGATGGAGCACCAGCAGCTCTGGGTAGTCTGACCTGATGCGACTTGGATTTGTGAATGTTAAGGCAATTGAGAGAAGGGGAAGGCTGGGGGATTGCTCAGTGGTTGAAGGTGCTTGCTCACAAAGCCTGATGTCCCTGGTTTGATTCCCCAGTTCCCACATAAAGCCAGATGCACAAAGTGGTGCTCGCGTCTGGAGTTCATTTTCAGGAGGCCCTGGTGCATCCATTCACACTCTCCCTTTCTCCTCTCAAATAAGTAAATAAATTTTTTTCTATTTTGGCTTTTGAGGTAGGGTCTCACTTTAACCCAAACTGAACTTGAATTCACTATATAGTGTCAGGGTGGCCTTGAACTCATGGCGATCCTCCTACCTCCCTAGTGCTGGGATTATAGATGTATGCCACCACGCCTGGCTTAACTTCTACTTTTAGGATTTTCTTTTCAGATTTGATTTAGGTGGCTCTCTGTCAGGGGACAGAGGTGAGGGTGGGAATGTGTTCATGAATGAAGCCATTTGCAGTCAGCCAGGGTAGGTCAGTGCTGAGAAGCAGTTCTCCACGTGAAGGGCATGTCCAGCGTGATACTGATCCAATCCCACAAAACAGAAAATTTCACCCCATCAGCTGGAGCAGTAAGTGTAAAATGGGCACTTACCTTGCCACAGGGATATAAATAAAATATCCGAGCTGATCTTTGCTTAACCACCACCTTTCATTGCAACCTGTTGTCGTCTTTCACAAATCAGCTCAGAGTTTAGTTATGTACACTTTCCCTGAACATATCAGTGTTGTGTGTGTGCATCTGGCTCCTTCCTGCACAGGACAGTGAGAACATCTGAGAGACACTGATGTGGTATCTAGTATCTATGCTGTCTAGCATCCCACCTGCTATTACAGGGTCAAAATTGTTTATAAACAAGTAATTAAATAAGGTTATGGATTTTAAAACTGCATACTAATCACGGAAACAATCTGATAGCCCAATTTGGTAAAATGTTCACGTTGGTCTCTGATCTTTTTTTTTCTTAAATATATATTAGTCTCTGATCTTATAATCCACTTTGGGGACACATTTGGTAAGGTATTTGGTGTGTACTCACATACACGCTGAGGAAAAATTTCAACTTCCACCAATCAATGACATCACTTTCCATTAAGAGATTTACAGTTAAATTTCAATGTGAATGTCTCTGTATTGCTGCCTTATGGTTAGATAAATGTCACATCAGTAACAGAATTTGTAATGAAGACATTGTCTTGGCTTTCCTAATCAGTGCCATTGTCAGGCTGAGTAAACTATGAATATATGTGTACGACACGGCTGGCTGTTGAGAAGCGACATTTACTTATATATTTCAGTAAGCTTTCACAAGCTTCTCCCCTTTAGCATTTAAGAAATCACAAAGTACAGTCTGTGTAACTAGTGAATTCAGCATTTTCTGCAGGAAATGAGTGGTGAGGGCCAGAGAAGCATACAAGTTCCAGATACCTGATGGATGGTTAAACCTGAGAAAGATCAAACCATCCCTGCCATTAATCCATCTAGGCGTCAAATCCTGATTTCTCTTGTTTCTGGTTGCATGACTTTGACCATGTTCCTAGGCCTCTCTAAGAACTACTAATCTAGAGATGGTGTGTTGTACCACACAGCTGTATGTGAGGATGCAAAAGGCATGGAGTTCTTCAGGAAGTCTTCAGTAAACATTAAACAAACAGGCTTTCACACACATCACCAGTGTTATTATGTGTTCTCAGGTTAGTTATTTTACCACAACCTTCTATAATTATCCACTGTTATAGCTGGCATATAGGAAAGGAAAACATGTAAGGATAAAATGAAAACGGTAATACACGACAGCAAAGAGCTCCTTCCTGGGAAGGCTGATCGCCACCAGTTATAAGATACAGTTTAAATAAAACATTTCACTGTTGTGAGGGAGAAAGTGCAGAAAATCAGCCCCCCCCCATGCAGGTGAGATGCCATCCTGTGTCTCTTATCCTCCTTGGCCTGTGGAATGAACCGCTCTGGCACAGGACACCACACACATCGCTACACACAGGCTCACTCATGACACTCAGACAATTCTGTTTGGAAGTTGGGAAATAATGGACCTTCTCCAGGGTCCTGCCACCTTCCTCTTTCAAATGCCCTGGGAGCCCAGACCCTTTTCCTCCTACCACCTGCTCCTGATCAGCTTTGCCTCACAGCCTTCCTTCCCAGGTCAAAGGCAGGAGATTCTGCCATGTCAGGAACACTCACCTGTGCAGTCTGTGCCATGCTCAGCACTGGTGCTCTGACAGCTCACACCCTGACCTTGTTTATCACTCCTGGGGTCCCAGGGCTCACAGCCAAGTGTCACCATGAGGAGTTGAGGCTCTGCCAGGGGAGAAGGGCCCCCTCTGCACACCTCTGCTCCCTCCCTAGTGCCCTGCCGTCTGCAGAACCCAGAAACTTTCTGATCCTAATTGCAGTGCCTGCTTCGACTTGAGGAGGAGAGCTGTGGTGATGTGTCCTGAGAGGCCTGGATTCTGGCACTTTGTTCCTGTCTTCCCCTCCTTTCACCACCAAATCCAGGAGCCAACTTGAAAGAAATATTGTAGAATTCAAAGTATTTGAAAAATATTTTCAATATTCTCAACAGTTAATAACATGGATGCAAGGTCACCAGGTGCTGGAACCAGTGGATGTTCTTCAGGTGTGGTCCTGACAGGTGTCCTGGACAGGACATAGCAGCAGGGGAACTTCCAGGACGTTAATGTCTCTTTCTTGAGCTACTTGCTGATTTCTTAACCATATGAAAAAAAAATTAAAACAAACATTTTATTGACAACATCCATAGGTAGATACAATATACTGTGATCATAATCCCCTCCCATGACCCACCCTTCTCACTTCCAAACCTCCATCCACTGAATCCCTTCTTCTCAACTGGCCTCTCTTCTATTTGGATGCCATCATCTCCCCCTCTGGGTCTTCTGTAGGGAGTATCAGTCACTGCGAAGCATGAGTATCACAACCACTTCATATCTGGAAGACAGTATGCAAACTTCCTTTCCTTTGGTTCTTACACTTGAGAAGTTCTGTATCATTTCTTTTCTTTTTTCCCTGTCATACAATGTTTTTTGGTTCTGGGAGCTCAGATTTATCAGTTACTGTCCAGAGGACAGGAATAGTGCAGAATCAACTGTGAGGACACACATCAGTTCTGGGTTTCTAATGCCATTTTATTTTATTTATTTGCAGAGAGAGAGAGAGAGAGAGAGAGAGAGAGAGAGAGAGAGAGAGAGAGAGAGAGAGAGAGAGAGAGAGAGAAGGCATGCTAGGGCCTCAAACCGCTGTAACCAAACTCCAGAGAGATCCAAGGAGAAAGCAGCAGCTGAGTGTGCCTTCACCACAGACAGCTGTGAGGCCCGTCCCCACGATGCTGTCTCATCTCTGGTCATTCCTCTTTCCCTTGTGGTCTCTTCACTTACAAATGGGATGAAGAACTGTGTTGGAATGTCAGGACCCAAGACCAAATATTCTCATGACATATTCTCCTGGCCAGGAGCACATCTGTCTTCCTGCCCGCTGTGTTGGATAAGTGAGAGGGAGAGGGTGAGGGAGGATAGGTGTATTAGTCAGGGTTCTCTAGAGGAAACAGAGTTGATAGAATGGAGTATAATAAAAGGGAATTTACTGGGGTAGCTTACGACAGTCCAGCAATAGCAGTCTGTGGGTCCACAGCTGAAGGAACCAGTAGCTGTTCAGTCCACATGGCTGGATGTCTCAGCAGTCCCAATCCAGCCCAGAAGGCCTGATGGTTTCCTGGGGAGTGGCGGCTGACAGTCCACGATGTGAGGCCGAGGAAACTGGGTTCCGATGTCCAGGAAGGGTAGGAGAGCTGGATGTGAGTGCAAGTCATGTAAAGCACCAGCAACAGGGGGAGGAAGGAAGAGCGTCTCCTTCCCCTTAAGCTTCCTCATAGTCTCCTTCTGGAAGGCCCACCCACTGGGGAAAATATCTTTATCAGTTATTAACATTCACAAGTAATTCATGAAGTACAGTAACCACCTAGGGCAGTGCAGAGAGCCCATAGCTGACACCCTTCTGAATTATTATGCCTACCCTTCAATAAATCATTTCACACTGATTCGCACTGATCCAAGCACGAAGGAAGCAGGAAAAAAAGTGAAAACAACTAAAATATCAAACATCTCTGTGTTATTTGATTACAGGGTAATTATAAAATAAACACTCACAGCTACTGGCTGAAATAAATGGATAGCTGAATAAACAAATGTGTAGTGAAGAAGGAGCACATCTTCCTTACAGTATGACTCTGAATGACTTCTGTAGATTCCTCTCCAGGAAGGAGGTCTTGATTGTTCACCCCTTGAGTGAGAACTGCTTTGAGTAGCTTGTGGCAAAGAACATAAGATAAAATATAGTAACTTCATGTAGAGCAGAAACTCGATAAATAATCCAGTTTAAAGTCACCGGCAATGACTTTTTTTTTTTTTTTCTCAAGGTAGGGTCTCACTTTAGCCCAGGCTGACCTGGAATTCACTGTGGAGTCTCAGAGTGGCCTTGAACTCATGGGGATCCTCCTACCTCTGCCTCCTGAGTGCGGAGATTAAAGGCGTGCACCACCACGCCCGGCCTGGCAATGACATTTTTAATAGCACTCACTCAACAAGTACTGCCCATCTGTACCACTGAACTTACCCTAAATATGTCATGTTGGGAGACGAAGATTGTAATTTTTACTCTGAAAAATAGTGTGTGTGTGATGGAGTTTATGTCTGAGGACAAGCTTGAAGTGTCCCTCTCCTTTCCCATTGAGGCACCATGCAGGACAGCTGACAGTATTTCCTGGACATTATAGGCTAGAATGCGCCCAGTCACATCTGATCTCAGAAGCTAAGCAGGGTCGGGCCTGGTTAGTACTTGGATGGGACACATTATAGGCTAGATTGCTCTAGGAAGGACATCCAGGGAACTGGTGCAGGCACACAGGGCAGCTGTATGTGCAGACACTTCACCACATGAAGGAAGTGGCTTCTGAAGAGAGACAAGGAAACTGAAGAGGATCACAGTCTAAGCACCATCTAGCCGTCTCAGGATGCTATCTTACTCCAAAACCTCAAAGAGTGCTTGGGGCATGTTAACCCCAATAATTGTTACCTCAGAAGGAAATAAGGCTGCTGGTGTTCAGGAACACTGACCTGATTCACAGGTCAGCACAGAGGGAGTGACCCCAAAAGGGGAAGGAGTAACGTTTCTGTTGGTGGTTCTTTTCTTTACTTTCTGCTTGCTGGATAAACACCTAACCAGGTGCAGATTGTGAGAGGAAAGGGCTTCTTTCAGGCTAACAGAGTCCAGAGGAAGCACCATCAATGGTGGGAGAAGTTGGCTCACTTCCGTAGATCTAAGTAGACACACACCATCAAGAGCCAAAGTGCAAACCACCTAAAGATCCACCCCCAGTGACACACCCTTCAGCAGGCTGCTGGATACTCAAGTGCAAGCTCAATCTTAATAGAAGATGCCTCAAGTCTATGAGGCCATACATTCAAACCACCAGATTCTGTCCCTGGCCCCATAGACTCATGACACAATGCAAATTGTACTCAACCCAAACTCAAAGATCCCCATAATTTTGCCAACCTTAACATTGTTCAAAAGTCCAAAGTCTTGGGCTAGAGGGGTAGCTTAACAGTAAGGCATTTTTTCCTGCAAAGCAAAGGGACCCAAGTTTGATTTCCCAGTGTTTACCCATCTAAAGCCAGATGCCCATGTGTCTAGAGTTCATTTGCAGTGGCTGGAGGCCCTGGCACACCTATTCTTTCTCTCTGTCTGCCTTTCATTCTCTCTCTCTGTCTCTCTCTCTTTCTCTCATTCCTTCTCTCTCAAATAAATAAAATATGTAAAAAGCCCAAAGTCTCATTTGAGATTTAAGACTATCTCATAATTGTGAGCCCTGTAACATCAAGACACAAGCTACATACTTCCAACACATAACGGCAGAGAGTAAACATTTCCATTGCAAAAAAGCATAACAAGGAGAGACTGGACTCACACAAGTAATAACCAGCAGGTAGACATCAAAACATCTGCAGTTCCAGTCCAACATCCACAGCCAGTGACCAAAGTCTTTGAATTTCACTTCTGCCCCTCAAGCTGGGCTGAGCAGTCTGGACCCCTGAGCCAGCAGTTCTCCATGGCAGCCATTCCACAGTCCTGGTATGTCCAAAACATCTTCATGTCTACGCTGCAAATCACAGTCCATCTTCATGGCTCCACATACTGGCCTTATTTGGCCTCTAATACAGGGATTTTAAGCCTGATTCCAATATCCTATGTTAGCAGAAGCTTCTGGGATCAATTTGCCTTCATACAATGGCCTTACTGGGCCTCCACATAGCAACATATATAGAAAATCTTCTTAGAGCTGGGCATGGTGGCACATGCCTTTAATTCCAGCACTTGGGAGGCAGAGGTAGGAGGATTGCTGTGATATCAAGGCCACCTTGAGACTACATAGTGAATTCCAGGTCAGCCTGGACTAGAGCGAGACCCTACCTCGAAGAAACAACAACAACAACAACAAAAAAAAGAAAATATTCTTAAAAAAAACATTGGAGAAAAAGCAATTCTTAACATATATATACTTTCAGTTCATGGAGAAATGCGATTAGAATGTGATTTCTGCATTTAGTGAACACTCCCATATTTAGCAACATGGATGTCTCTGCTGATCAGGATAAATGGGCTGAAAACAGCATAACCAAGTTCTAAAAACCTTTTAGTAATTGAGATGATGGAACCATGTGTCATTATGAAACCTATGTAGAAGGAGAAAATGAAATCGACCCAGTAGAAAAACAGGAAACAGGCCATGAGAACGAGAGTGCTCTGCGTGGCTCTGATTTCTGGGCTGGAATTGTTTGCACACTTGGAGCTGTGAAGGTAGGAGACACGTTTGTGATGTCTATACAGATGGAGAGCCATGGACACACTGCTCCAGCCCATGAGGCTCTGGAAGATGACATCACGAAGGGCCATGAGAGAGAGGACAGTCCACCTTACCATTTGCCTGGATGGAAGCATAATGCAATACACACCATACATGCCAATAGCTGAATTATTCATGCTTCTGACAACTGTGATATAGTAGAGCAAGTTGGAGCTTATCAGAGAATTAAAGACCCAAAAGAGGAGGAGAAAGGGAAGAACCTGCCCTGCAGTCCGTGGTTTGAGTTTCCTCCACAGGGTGGTCCTGGGACTGATGGTGACAGTCTGCACCATGCTGAGTAGACACGTGGTGCAGATGGAAAAACCTCGGGCCATCCTCCCCAGAAAAACCACAACTTTACAACCAGCATCACCTAGGAGGTTCCTGAAATAAAAAACTGTGGCCATATCTTTAATTTCAATGGTAGAAATAATTGTTATATTTGAAAACACCAAGTGTATCAGGATAAGGTCTGTGGGTTTTTTCTCAGTTCCAATGACAAAAGTATATACATGTCTCCCAAGTATTAGGATGTTCCCCATAATTCCTGGTCCATTAAGCAAAAGAAAGATTACTGTCCAAATAAAGTTTTGCCAAATCATCTCATGAGTTCCTGTTTAGAATGAGGAGAAAGCATATGGGAAACACAAGTAAGATTCTTACCCTCTGGTCTATGGATCTTAATTCTTGAAGTTCATAAGACAAGAGTCCTGGGCACCCTAAATTTGTTGGTGCGTTGGCATGTTGTATTGACAAGGAACTTGAAAGTTCCCATTTCAAAGCAATGTGTGAAGAATATAATTTCTGCATTTAGTAAGCACACCAGAATTTAGCAACATGGACAGCTCTGATGATCAAGACAAAGGGACTGAGAGGAGAAAAGAGAGAATGAATGAATGAATGAATAATGGGCACCCTAGGGCTTCCAGCCACTGCAAATGAACTCCAGATGCATACACCACTTTGTGCATCTGGCTTTATATGGGTACTGGGGAATCAAATCCAGCCTGTTAGACTTTGCAGGCAAATGTCTTAGCTGCTGAGCCATCTCTCCAGGCCCCTGAGTAGAAACTTCTAATGCTTCCTTCATGTTTGTGGCTCACTTCCAGTAAGGATGCTACCGGATGGTGTGGTGCTTCACTTTAACCTCTTCACTGCACGGTGCATAGCCATGTCTCACAAGATTGCAGTCCGATAGAGACTTGTAGCTCCCACACTAAAATCACAGTTATTTAAATGGACTAGTTACTCAGGAGAGATTACATGGCATGTCTTTCTCCTCACATTGGCCCATAAATCACTCAAATGTCGGTCACAGAGGACTATATAAGATAAACATCTACCCTCCTAGGTAAAGGTGGGGTTACCTGTGGTGACATTTGTGGTTTCAATCTTCCATGTGGGTGCATTCATAGTGAATGTCATTTATTTCTTTTTCCTACTTACCCTGTTATTACTCCTTATTTCTCCGGATATCTCATTCCCAAACACAACAGCTCCCAGCTTAGGGTCTGGTCCTATAGACTTCAAACAAGGACACATCTTGCTGATCATATGTTTTATGTTTTAAGGATGGTTAAGTCTAGTTAGTTTCTCAGTCATAAATGCCCCAGCCTCTATTCCATTCTCCTACAATTACACATTGATGCTTTGCACCTTAGAAGTGGTATCCTGTTTCTGTTTCTTCTCCTTCTATGTTAAAGTCAAAATAAGTTTTTCAACCAGAAATGATTCCATTAGCTTCATTCCTTACAAATATATAACTTTAACATTTCAGCTTGAGTTTTATTGTTTCTCTAAAATTTGGCGTCCACACCATTTCAAACATTTCTCATTAGCTATGACTCCTTCCAAATTAATGTAATACTGACATTTACCAAGACACGGGAATATACATAATATCTCCAGATCACGTTTTGCTCAACTACCATCTTTCATAGCTACCAGTCACTCGTTCACAAATCAGATCAGAGTTTAGTATGCTCTCCTTGAACTCACCCATCTGCTGTCTGTGTCCTGTCCCGGGCAGTGAAAACATCCGAAACACATGAGGTTGGTGTCTAGCATGTATATACATAGCCCTTGCTATTACAAGCTCAGAAATAGTTTATGAACAAGGTATAGTTTATGAACAAGTTAACAAATGAGACTCGTGGTTTATGGGCAGACAGTATATTAATCCCAGAGAAGATCTGACAAACCAGTTTAGGGAAATGTTTGGGTTTGACTTTTGTCTTACACTTGTTAAAGCTGAGTGGTCTCTGGAAAAGTCAATCTCCGTTTGGTAACACAGTCAGTATGTATCTGGCATCTCGGAGGTGAATTTCCAGGATTTCACAAAGTCAGTGAGTGATTTAGACCATCTGTTGAGAAATTTATAAATTATTGCTAATTTTTATTTGCTATGTCTCTGCAGTGACCTGCTTAGGAATTTTTTTTCCAGATATACATCTCTGTTCTCTGACCAATCAATAGCAGAATTTCTTTTTTTTAAGATATATATTTATTGTCCATAATGAGTTACATTATTTAGTGGGCAAACCATGCGTTGTTATCCCGAATTCCCCAATTCCCCGCCTCCCAATAGCAGAATTTCTTAAAAGGAAATTGTCATTACATTCCTAAACAGTGTCCCAGCTGGTCTGGAAATGCTACACATGTCTGTTGGGAAGAGATATTTATATGTATGCATAGAAGGCTTTCAGAAGTTCCTCACTTCCAGTATGTAACACAAAAATTCAGTCTTTGTTGATGTAAACAACACGGCATTTCACGCACAAATGGTGTGTGCTGAGTCACCTACCCCAGATGCTTGAAGGATACAATAAACTTTAGAAATATAAAGTTCTCTGGGGTTGGAGAGATGGCTCAGTGGTTTAAGTGCTTATTTGCAGAGTAAAGACCAGGGTTTGAGTTCCCAGTACCCACATAAAGCAAGATAGTGGTGCATACTTGTAGAGTTCCCTGGCATGCCTCTTCTTTCCCTATCTCTTCTCCCGCCACCCAGCCTCTCTCTCTGTGATTATAAATAAAAAATATTTTTAAAAAAGAAGTATAAAGTTCTGGATTCACATACATATGGTTTGTCAGCGGCTACTGTGAATTTAAATCTTGGTTTTTCCTATTTCTATCTAAAATCCATTAAACATATTGTTTGGCCTTCCTCAGACACAATATGTTCATCTATTCACAGTGCACCTTGCTTTGTACAATGAATTCACACACATTGAGAGATGCAGTGCTTAGACAGAGCCCAGAAAATATGACTCCTAGTCGAATCCATGGCCAGGGTTATTATATGTCCTCATGTCTCCTTCCCCCTGATTTTCTATAATTCCTCACAGTGTTATAGCTTCAATTCAGCAAAAGGAAAATTCAAAATAAAGGCAATTATAAGAAACAAGACCAGTGTGGACTATCCTGACAGAAGACACCCCTCTTAAATGTCAAATCTTAGGCTATTGGGAGAAACACACAACCCTGAAGAAACCCCAGAGAACCCAGGCTAAAATGCCACGTGCCTGAGCCTCCTATGCCGCCCTGGCTGTTCTCTGAGCAGCTCTGGCACAGGGCACAATAAACACTTCTGCCCAGGCAGTCAGTCCCTCATGACACTGAATTAAAATGCTGAATGCAGTTGAGAAATTGCCGCCCGTCTTCTCCCCGGCCATACCACTCACATGGAAACCCAGACATTTCTCTCCAACCAGCTGCCCCTGACCAGCCCTGCCTCATAGCGTCCTTCCCTGGGCCACATGTGAGGCATCGGCAGTGCTGCCAACACTCACCTGCGAAGTCTGGCTGTGCTCAGAGTGGGCGCCCCGACTTAGAGCCAGGCCCTGTTTATCCTCACCTTGGTCCCAGCGCTCACCATCCACCCTCACTGCTGTCAAGATGTCACGGTCATGAGTTGTGGCTTCCTGAGGGAGAAGGGCCCCTTTAGCACATCCCCATCCCCTAGGCCAGCTCTGGTCTCTCCCTGGTGCCTTGTCATTTGCTGAGTGAGCACAGAAACCTCCTGATCCTAATGACTGTGCCCTGAAGTCAAGGCAAGGATGGCCGTTTTGATAAACAGTGCCCACGGGCACAGTTCCAGGACTTTGTTGCAGTCTGACTTCTAAGCTTCCTCTCACCACCAAAGCCACCAGGAGATCAGAACTAATGCCGCTTACTTAACCATTTCAAAACTACAGGGACATTGACACAAGGCCACCACGTGCTAGAATGGGTAACTTTCTGATGTTCCCAGGTCACAGTAGCAGGGGCACATAGTAGATGATACTGTTTATTGGTGTGCTTGCTGGCTTTATGCATGAGTGAATTCCTACACCCCTGAGGAGATAGATTGTGCAGAATGAGATGTAAGGCTCACACATATGTTTTGGGTCCCTGATGCCATTTTAAGAAATGATGTTTTTAGTCCTCATGTGTCCACTAGTCAATGGTGAGATCCACAGAGAGAGCCGCAGGATGGACAGGTAGCTATGCAAGCCAGTTCCCAAGAGGCTCTCTGATCTCTGATCTTCCTTCCCTCCCTGTGGCCTTTCCACTTCCCGATGTAAATGAATGTGTTGGCATGGGAGCGTCTGAGACCTAATATTGTCATGATACTATTTTCCCAACCACAACAGCTTCTATGGTTGTGTAAAGCTGAGTTCCGTAAGTGGAATGAGAGGAGAAGGGAAGAAAGGTGGGCGGAAACCTTGTGGTGAGACACTATCCTCATGGCAGAGCCTGGCTCTGGTTTACAGTGTCTACACAGAGTGGCCGAGGCTCCTTTGCTCGTGCACCCTGTGTCTCACTGAGGACTCAGATTCAGTTCTTTGCAGCCTGGTACTAGTGAGGGGACACATTTTTCTCCTTTGTGTTATTTTTACACAGATCTGATGGGTTCCTCAGTGTGACTTTTGAGTTCCCTCCAAACCCAAGGGCATGTGTGTGTGTGTGTGTGTGTGTGTGTGTGTGTGTGTGTGTGTGTGTGTGTGTAAGACATAACCAAATGTGATTGTGTACAAAATGTACAATCAGGCGATCATGTTCAAATTTAGCCTACTTTTACTTTAGTTTTTTTAAAATACTTTCTGTTGCTTCTAAGAAAATCCTGGAGGGGTTCCTCTCGTGCTTCTTCTCCTGGTTTCCAGGTGGCTGTGAAATGCAGTGTTCTGCCCTGTGGCAGGATTGGCTGGCCGGTGCCAGGTGAGGTCCACTCAGCGTTAAAGCTCTGCAGGTGGCTGGCAAGTGCAGACCTGGCTTCTGCAGATCCCGGCAGGGAGAGAGTGGGCATTATCCCCAGTCGAGGTGTGCCAGTGGGCCAGGGAATACCGGGAGTGTTTTAGCTCTGGCAGAATTATGATCTTGTTACTGTCTTCATTTAGGAATTAAGCATGATGTAAGGAGATATGGTTTGATGTCAAGTTGACAAGAGGTGGACTTATGATGGCTAGGTTTTGTTGTCAACTTGTATCTTTTTAATTATTTTGGGTGGGTCTCTGAGGATGTTTACAGGAAGGCAGCCTCTCAGCAAGGGGCAGGATGTAAAGAAGCTCAAAGAAGCTGGAAGTAGACATCCTTTCCTGTGTGGGCAGGGCAGGAAGGAAATTCCAGAGACTCAGGAAGCCATTAAGTCTGGGGAAGGGTTGTAAGACCCCACTCTAAGGCTATATAAAGGGGAAGAAATTCCCTCCTTGGCCCTCCTGCCTGTTTGCTGTTCTGTGTGTATGGTGTTGGTGATGGGTTTCTCTCTCTGCTCGGACCTGTGAAAGAGGGCCAGCTTCTTTCGCTATTACGGAATTTCCCTTCTATCTGTAATTTCAATAAATACTTTCCTCCCCCAAATTGTGCCTGGTTTGAAAATTATCCCAGCAGCGTGTGACTGACTATGACATGACCCATATGCAGTACGTAATACTATAAAGTTTACAATAATAAAATTCATTCTTATAAAAAGAAATGGATAGCCCGAGTTCACCATGTTATAAATGTAATTAATACCACTGATCTGTGTATTTAATAAATGATTACAATTGTAAGACATTGCCATTAAGTTTGAATTAGTTTCTATGGCATTAAAAATAACTTAAAAATTTTAAATATTATTATTTATTTACAAGCAGAGAGAGATAGAAAGAAGAGAGACACAGAGAGAATGGGCACACCCGGGCCTCCAGATGCATGCACTACTGTGTATCTGGCTTTATGTGGGCACTGGGGAATCCAACTAGGGTTATTGGGCTTTGCAGTCAAGCACATTAACTGCTGAGCCATCTCTCCATCCCTCAAGGTTATTTATTTAATTATTTGCAAGCAGAGAGAGATCGAGAAGAGAGATGACAGAGAGAATGGCCACACCCGGGCCTCCAGCTGTTCCACATGCATGTGCCACCTTGTATATCTGGCTATACTTGAGTACTGGGGAATCAAACCAGGGTCATTGAGCTTTTAAGTATTTATTTATTTGAGAGAGAAAGAAAGAGGTAGATAGAGGGAGGGAGAATGGGCATGCCAGGGCCTCTAGTCACTGCAAATGAACTCAACACATGAGCTACTTTGTTCATCTGGCTTTACATGGGTACTGGGGAATTGAAGCCAGATCCTTAGGTTTTGTAGGCAAGCATCTTCACTGCTGAGCCATCACTGTAGCTTTCTATGGCATATTTTAAAACTCAGGTAAAATTGAAGATTAATTACGGTGGAAACTGAAAAGGACAATAAAGTACTTCACAAATAAAAAGTTATTATAGCAAAGCGATTCCTATTGTATATACCTTCAGTTCATGGAAGAATGAGTGTAGAATTCAATTTCTGCATTTAATGAGCATTCCATTGTTTAGCAACATGGCCATCTCTGCGGATCAGAACAAAGGGGCTGAGAACAGCATAACCAGGTTCTAGGAAACTTTTAATAACTGAGATGATGGAATCCTGTGTCACTGTGAAGCCTGTGTAGCAGGATAAAACAAAATCAACCCAATAGAAGAACAGGAAACAAGTCATGAGAACGAGAGTGCTCTGTGTGGCTCTGATTTCTGGGCTGGAATTGTTTGCACACTTGGAGCTGTGGAGGTAGGAGACACGCTTGTGATGTCTATACAGATGGAGAGCCATGGACACACTGCTCCAGCCCATGAGGCTCTGGAAGATGACATCACGAAGGGCCATGAGAGAGAGGAAAAGCCACCTCACTATTTGCCTAGATGGGAGCATGTAGCAATACCCACCATACATACCAACTCCAGACCTGTTCACACTGACGGCTGTGATATAGTACAACAAATTGGAGCTTATCAGAGAATTAAAGACCCAAAAGAGGAGGAGAAAGGGAAGAACCTGCCCTGCAGTCTGTGGTTTGAGTTTCCTCCACAGGGTGGTCCTGGGACTGATGGTGGCAGCCTGCACCATGCTGAGTAGACACGTGGTGCAGATGGAAAGACCTCGGGCCATCCTCCCCAGAAAAACCACAACTTTACAGCCAGCATCACCTAAGAAGATCTTGAAATAAAAAACTTTGGCTATATCTTTCATTTCAAGGGTACAAATAATTGTTATATTTGAACATGCCAAGTGTATCAGGATAAGGTCTATGGGTTTTTTTTTCTCAGTCCCAATGACAAAAATATATACATGTCTAACAAATATTAGGCTATTCCCCATTATTCCAGGTCCATAGAGAGAAAGGAACATTAGCATCCAGAGGTGGTTGTTCCATATCATCTTCTGACTTCCTGCACAGAACTAGGAGAAAACACAGGGGACACAAGGAAGATTCCCTGTTCATTCTAGTGAGGAGGATGGATTATGGAATAAGTCAATGTGCAGGGTCCTTTCACATCAGACACCCGATCATATTCTTCTTGCTTCTTTTTCTTCCGGTCTTGTTTCCACTGTCACCCCTCACCTGGATCTGACACATCTTAGACACACATCTTCTGCACATGCATCTACCTGCCTTTCCAGAACATTCTTCTTTGTGTCCCTCACATCTGAAATCCATTTACCCATTTGCTTCCCAGACAGAGGCTACATACACAGTGTTACTTAGTCATTCTGAGGCGAGCTTGAGCTTTTCCCTTCCTTTTCCCTTAACTACTCACACGGAATATACGATGCCACATGTTCTGAGTGTCAGCCCAGTCCTCTCACTGCCCCGTATACAGCCTCACCCACGTGATTCTTGAGCTAATAAAACCTTGTAGCTCTCCCAGAGGATTGTGATTGGTCAAATGGATTAGTTTTCCAGCGGAGATTACATGGTGTGCACTTCTCCCCATGTCCTTTTGCCATTAGTGACACAGAGAGTAGTGACACAGGGGAACAGGAAAGTCCTTGCTCCCACCCTCGAGGTGGCACTAAATCTGGGACAAAATCTGTACTCCCAATCTTCTGCGTGGCTGAATCCCATTGAGACTCACAACTTAACCTCTTCGTGTTCTTGGTTTCTCCACCAGGAGAGCAGTTCCCAGATCACAGTCTGCTCTTACGCACTCTCGCCAAAGATACCTTCCTGGCTGTGTGTTTTTTCTTCTAAAGACTGCTAAAACGAATTACGTTCCCAGTCAGAAATGCCCGTCTGCGAGTCAATTTCCATGCTCTACCACACTGTGGCGTACTATTACCTTATAGATGCCTTCCTTTGTTCTGTCTCTTTCCTTTTATGTTAAAAAGAGCTTTTGAAGCAGAAATCCACCCATCAGTTGCACCTTCTTGTAAATGCAATATAACATTTGCATGTCAGCCTGTATCCTACTTTTCCTCCAAAATTTGGCACCCTCTGCATATCAAACTTACTTCTGATTGCTTTGACATCCTGCAAATAAAAGTAACATGGGCACTTACTTTGTCACAGGAACATACATAACATTCTCTGGACGATCTTTGCTCCATCACACTTTTTTCGAAGCAGGATCTCGCTCTAGCCCAGTCAGGCCTGGAACTCACTCTATTGTTTCAGACTAGCCTCAGACTCACAGCGATCCTCCTACCTTGACCTCCTGAGTGCTAGGATTAAAGATGTGCACCACCACACCACTCTTCATGGCTACCAGTTTCTTTTCCTCTATAAATCAGCTCAGACTTTGATAACATACACTTTCCCTGAACAGTCTCTTTCCTTACTGCATAGGATAGTGAAAACATCTGAGAGACACTGTACCCAGTCTATAAGCTATGTAGCAAAGTGCCTGCTATTACATAGTCAAAATTGTTAATGAAGAAGTTATTAATTAAGGCTCTGGGTTTTTATACTTCACAGTTGTCACAAAGTTGATGAGCTTGGAGAAATTGTTCTCTTTTCTTATGATTATTAAAACTGAATGGCCTGGAAAAGTCCATCCACTTTGGATGACATATTCAGTAGGGTATTTAGTTTGTCCCCACAAATATGCTATTTGGAGGGATAAACAGACAAGACCATGAAGAAATTACAGAGAATAAGTTCTTCCTCACACACAGGAGAAACACCACCTGCTTGTGCCTCCTCTCTCTGGCCTGTGTCATGAACAGCTCTGGAACCACACACACTGCTGCCCACAGACTGCCTCTGGACACTGAAAGAGAATTCTAGATGTCAATTGGGAAATGAGGGACCTTCTGCTCCCTGGTCCTGCCATATTTCTCATCCATGTGACTATGGAGCCCAGTCTCTTCTGTTCCACTCTCTGCTCCTGACACCCCTGGCTCACAGCTTCCCTGCCCAGGTCAGACAGCTGCATCTGCAGTGCTGGGAGCACTCACCCGTGGAGTCTGTGCTGGGCTCAGCGTGGGTGCTCTGACAGCTCACAGGCCCCATTTTATCTCTCCTTCTCTCCCAGGGCTCACAGGCAACTCTCACTGCTGTCAGCTTGTCATCGTCTTGAGTTGAGGCTCTGCCAGGGGAGAAGGGCTCCTTCTGCAGTCTCCACCCCATGGCCAGCTCTACCCTCTCCCATGTGCCCTGTTGTTTGCTGATTCCAGAAACCTTCTGATCCTAATTCCTGTGCAGGTATGAGAATGAGGACTGTTTCAATAAAAAAAATTTCCCTGAGAATCCTGGAATCTGGGAATTTTTTTCCAGTCTTTCCATTTCTTTTCTTCTCCCCATAAAAGCCAGGTTGAGATTTGAACAGACACTAAGAATTCAAAGTGGTCACCTTGTCATTAATAAAAGGTCACCAGGAGCTAGAATCAGTAGCTAGCTTTCTTTCTTTCTTTCTTTTCTTTTTTTTTGGTTTTTTGAGGTAGGGTCTCACTCTGGCCCAGGCTGACCTGGAATTCACTATGTAGTCTCAGGGTGGCCTTGAACTCATGGTGATCCTCCTACCTCTGCCTCCCGAGTGCTGGGATTAAAGGCGTGCGCCACCATGCCGGGCAGTAGCTAGCTTTCTGATGCTGTCCCCTGGTCCCAGCAGCAGGGGAACTTCCTGGATGCTACATTCTCTTTAATGGTGTTCTTGCTGGCTTCATGTGTGAGTGAATTCCTATACCTCCCTGAGAAGTACTTGGCCAAGCAATTATTCTAGAAGCTCAAATACTTCGGTCATTTTTCAGACATTAAAGAGAATGATTGTGCAAGATCAGATCTAAGACCACATTAGTTTTAGGCCCCTGAAGCTATTTTTGGAAATGATGTCATTCCTTCTCATGTGTCTATCACTCAACAGAGGAGATAAAGGACAGAGCAGGTGGACTTTCACTGCAGGTGGCTGTGCAGCCCCATTCCCATCATGTTCCCTCATCTCCACTTTCCCTCACTTTCTTGTGGTCTTTCCAGTTTCTAGTATGAAGGGTGTGCTGAAGTGGCAGAACATGATACCTGATATTGAGATGACACTATTTGCCTCTGTGCTCAGGCAGCTTAATTAGATGCAACCATCTAATTAAGAGGAGGAAGAGGAAAGAGAGGAGAGCTGGGAACTTTGCCCAGATACACAACCCTCATCGCAGGACTTTGCTGCCTGGGGTTGTCGTGTCTATAACAGTATGACTGTGACCACAGTTCCACTGCCCTGTGTCTCACTGAACAGCCCGTGTCGACTCTGTACTGCCTGGTACTGCTGAGGGGACACATTTCTCTCATTTGCATCATTTTGACTCAATTCGGATGAGTTCCTCAGTGGGGCTTTTGAGTTCCCTCCAAACCCAAGGGTGTGTGTGTGTGTGTGTGTGTGTGTGTGTGTGTGTGTGTGTGTAAGACATCACCACATTTTATACTTTGTGTTGAGCACATGTTAATATCTACTTTACCATATCTTTAGTGATTATTTCATCTCTGTTTTGTAAAGTGTGAATTCTTAGATTTGGTATTTATTCTGTTCCAAACTTCCTGAGATTTATGGTAATGCTGACTTACTTTTCTTTATTCCTGCCTCATGGTAAAATTTCTTACATTTTTAACCTCAATCCATAAGAGGAATAAACTTTCTTCTGCTTGATCTGTTTGATGGGTAATGGCTGCCACTCCTGTTACTTAAATTGATTTTTTTCAATGCTAATATTTTTTATTGCATTTATTTATTTTTTTCTTAAAAATCTGTTTGGTTGCTGAATTTCTGATCAGCTTTTCTGCCTTTTTCTTGTCAGGTCATGCATTTTTCTTCCTTTGTTAATATTTTTCCTTGTTTGATTCCACTTTAATGTCACTGTTTTTTCAAAACATTTTTTTGTCCAATAGTACATCCATTTAACAATCTTCAGATTTTCTTAAACAGCAGTTGCGTTTTGTAAGAGTCTTTAGTGTTCATGTTTCATGTGTGTTTCACGTTTTGATTTCTGCAACTCCACAGTATGCCAAGAGGAGAAACCAAAGGTAGTAGCTGCAATGGGGTCAAGCCAAACAGAACATAGAAACACAATGAATACCAATGAATCCCACTACCATACCACCATCAATGGCAAAAGTCACACAAAATTATTTAAGGTAAAATGATAACGAGTGAATGAGGAGGCAGATGTGATGGTGCTCACAACAGTGCAGTTGATTAATCAGGAGGACTATGAGTTAACGGCCACGTGGGCATTAATATAATCGAAGAACAAGAAGAAAGAGGGGAAAAGGGAGGGGGGAGGGATGGAGGGAGGAAGGGAGAAGAGAGAGATAAAGAGAGAAGAGAAAAAGAGAACAGACCAGAGAATCAGAACTAAGTGTGGGCATGGTCCTGTCTAGGCAGAGCCACATTTATCATAGCTACATAGACAATTAGGCTGGCTTCTGAAATGACATTGTATGAAGGGTCGCCAACGAATCTTCCCTGCCCCTCATCCATTTTGGGTAAATAACATCATAGGGTGGTTTCTGATATGCACTAGACAAGAGTATAAGGTGAGAAAACTTTACATCACAAAAGTCAAAGAAATCCTTATTATACCATGTCACAAAGGACTTAAAACATGCAAAAACACATTGTAAGCTTAAGAGAGTCTCAGAAACTTAAAGGCTTATGGCAGGGGAAAAAATAATGTTGAGTTTGGGCTGGAGAGATGGCTCAGCCGTGAAGGTGTTTACCTGCAAAGCTTGACAATCTGGGTTTGATTCCCCAGTGCCCACTCAAAGCCAGATGCACAAAGGGGTGCGTGCATCTGGAGTTCATTTGCAGCTGCTTGAGGCCCTAGCACACCCATTCTCCCTGGCTCTGCTTGAAAATAAATAGAAATATTTTAAAGAAAGAACAAGGTTAAATTTCAGGGTCTTATGTACAGTGTTCTCAAGTGTGGTTCATTGCTTTTTTTTTTCATTCTTTGAAATATCAGTATATAAATAGAACATTCTCTTTATGGAGGCAGATTCATACTCAGTTTAATTAGTGTGTTAAAATTCTTTAGAAATGGGAGAATTAAAGTTTAAAATGGATATAGGAGATAGATAGGGGGAAGGTATTGATGAGGAGTGGAGTCAACCAAAACTAAGGCTGTATGAAAATGCTACATAGAAACTTATTACTTTATAAGCTAGCTAAAATATGTTTTTTTTATTGCAGCCTGAATGGAAGCACTCTGTATGGTTGGATAACACTGCTCCAAGAATTCTTATTTTTTTAACTGCTTAGCAATTTCTCAAGCCCCTAATTCTTATGTTTTAAAATCAAAATCCTAGTAGCAGATCAGGGATACTTCCCTCTGAATTTTTGGCCATGGACCCTCAAAATCTCCCCCTCCAAAATAAGGCCCTTGCCATGTCTCTTAATTGCCCACTATAGTTGGGTGGTAAGACCCTATTGGTGAAGATATCACAGAATTTTGGATATAGCAGAAAGAGTAACTAAGTTTAAAATGAGCTGGAAGCTTCCTCCTCGCAGGCTGGCATCCATAGTGCTTGAAGGCCATTGCAGGGGGTTGGGCAGAAGAACAGGGGAGGCGTCATCAACAATTTCATCCAGCTGTGGACCCTTTCAAGCTACTAAAATGGATTAGGAGCAAGGCATCTTTCTTTGGGTAGGTAGGTAGCCAGAAACTAAGAAACACAGACGTCACATGCCTGCCCAGGCAGGACTAGAACTCACATGTGATTCAGTCTCATCCAAGAGGGCTGCAAGGAACAGCCACCTAACCACCTTCCTAGCAACGCCAGCTTCCTGGTTCTTCCTCAGTTTTGTGGGCTTGGACCCTGCTTGGGGGCCGTTCTGAGACACTGTTCCTTTTAGGCCCACCAATCAGTCAGTTCCCTCCCTTATACCCCTTAGCCTGATGAGGAGGCTAATTTTAATTGGGCGTCTGATTCCTATAACAAGGACTGAATATGTGTCTAAGCACCTTAGCACCCTTCTCCAAAGGCTTCTCTTCCAGATCAAGATTTGAAGCAGATTTCTAGGTCTTTCCTTCCTCTTCCCAGCCTGGCTGGGAAGGAGGAGAAGCTCTTTGAGTTGTGAGCTTGCCTGCTTTGCTTTTCCTCTTTATCATAACTCTCTTGAAGACAAATGCCGTAATTCACTCTTCTTTGAGTCTGTATTCTTTGCTCACATGAACAAGACCTAAGACTTGAGAGATGCTGGTGTGGGAGTTCTAACCTCCCAGAATGCACACCTACACCATTGTTGGCAATCAAGGATGGTATGAGAAGCAATGTTATGAACTTTTCATCTGTGAACATATTGCTTGTTTAGGCTTGGGTCGGTGCTAGGCAGACTCAGAGGAGTTAGAACATGAACTTCTCTGGAGAATACCTCTCACAGGCTGTCCTGCAGGACTTACCAATGTCAACCATCAACTACTCTTTAAGACGGCTATGGCTGGCCACAGGTCTCTGCCCACTGAAATCCTAATTCCCTTTTCCTGATGCTAAGCGCTTGAACTGGTGCAGAGGAAAATGGAACAATTTGATAAATAAGAGTTTGGTGGGGGTCTGGTGTGGTGGTGCACACCTTTAATACCAGCTCACCTGAGGCAGAGGTAAGAGGATTGTCATGATTTAGAGGCCACCCTGAGACGACATCATGAATTCCGGGTCAGCCTGGGTTAGGGTGAGACCCTGAAAAGACCTCCAAGGCCTTTCTCGGGAGAGCTTACCCCAGGACTCAAATAGCCACACCAGCAGATGCAAAAGCAAGAGGATTTTCGCTTTTTTTTTCGGCTGCACAAACAGGCTCCCGGACCGATGTGTGCCAGAGAGCCCTGAGGAACAAAAGCTTCAGGTATTTATAGGCAAGAACTACAAAATTATAATACAGCTCAGACCATAGGACGTTTCATATTCCCATTGGTTCTTTTGTCCTGATCTGTACAATTTTGATTGGTTATCCAGTTGGAGCCTGTTATTTGCATTTTATTTTATGACTTAAGACCTCCCACAGAAGGGGAGGGGGAGTGAGCCAGGAGAGGGTCTTTGTTCTTTCATATATGGGCTGTTTTATGTAATGGAGTCAGTTTTACAAAATGGATTCTTCAACCCTGACTCAATAAAACAAAACAAACAACAACAAAAAGAGTGTGGCGGACTGGATAGACTCCATATTAAGGTCATCTGAAGAAGTTGATATTTTTTCCTATGGGTGTTGTGTGCCAAGTTCAATGCCACAAATTGGAACTTAGGTGGCTGTCAAGTACACCAGCGCCACACTGAACTTCAACAACTCAGGAGAATATAAACAAAGAAAACATAAATAAAAATAGATTTGGGATAATAGGCTTCCTTTTTGAGGCTCAAAATAGAGTTCCACTTCTCTTGGTCATGTGGATAAGGCTTACAATAATTTTACAAGACTTTTTTTTTAATAATACAATACTTACAATAATTACTTAATTTATGCCTCCTGCCAACAGGAAAAAATCCTGTTCCTGTCTTAATGATGATCATCACTTCTTAACTGTTTATAGTTTCTACATTATTGGTTCTCGGCTAGAAAGATGCTTCAATGAGACGCTGAAAAGAACACCTTTGTCTCCTGGTGTTCCTTTAATATCCCCCGTCTTTCTACCCTACTTCAGACAACATCGAGTGAAAGAAACTACGTGATCTTTCCAGTGAGCATCCAACCATTAAATCTGAAATCAGCCCAAGACATTTGGGAAGAAACCTGCTTAAAATTTATTATGATTAATGTCTATGCACGGTACAAAACTATAGGGTTTCAATCTGACATTTTTCTCTCAAGTCTGCAATGGAACTTGATTCTGGGCACCCTCTACTAGGGCGCGTCCCACCTCCAGAACCTCACCGTGAGCCTAAAACATACATATCATTAAAAGTCCAGCTAATTCCACACAGAGACACGCGGAGCTCCAGAAGCAACTCCGGATCCCCGGGTCCAGCGCTCGCCCGGCGCGCGCACTATGCGCGCATGCGCGGTGAGCGCAGGCTCTCGACACCGCGGTCCACCTCACATCCCCGGATGAGGCCGTCACGGGTCCTGGACAGGAAGTGCCCGCCTGGGCTTCCGCTCGTGCCCGCTGCGCGCCCTGGGCGGTGACGTCACGTCCTCTACACCTGTGCGTCCCCGGAGGTCGCACCTGTGAGTCCAGGGAGCGCACACCTGCGCGTGGGCTGTGCTGGTCGCCTTCTTTGCCCGAGAGCCCTGCGCCGAGCTCGGCCCGACCTCCTCCCGGTCCTGCTCCTGGGCTCTGGCTTTGGGATAAAGTCAAACGCTCATTTCTGGCAGCAGCATGGCTCCCGCGTTTTCCCAGTGCAAACAAGAAGCTGAAAGCCACGTGGTCTGATGGTAGTTTGGGAATCAGTAAACCTTGTCTTTGCAACTCACACCAAAAACTGAACTAGTGTCCGACGTCTCTCTCTCTCTCTCTCTCTCTCTCTCTCTCTCTCTCTCTCTTTAAGGTATATCCATTATTATAAGGATTTGTTTTTGTTGTAGGTAGGTGTCATGGTTTGATCAGGTGTCCCCCACAAACAAATGAGTGTGTTCTGGGTAATCCATCCTCAGCTAATGGCAATTTGGGTTTTACAACCTCGATGGAGCTGTGTTGTTGGGGGTGGGCTTTTGGGGTTATAAGCCAGCTTCCCCTTGCCAATGTTTGGCACACCTTCCTGCTGCTGTTTCCAGTGCTGTGATGGAGGTGATGTCCACCCCTCTGCTCATGCCATCATTTTCCGTGCCAGGATGGAGTCTCCTCTTGAGTCCGTAAGTCAAATAAACCCATTCCTCCACAAGCCACTTTTGTTTGGATTCTTTCTGCACTGCAACTAGAAAGCTGACGGCAGCAGTAGGCTTAACATCATCTCAATAAACACCCCACCTCCTGTTTCCCTAGGAACATTTGAAAAGGAAGAGACACTTTCTCCAGAAAGCTTGTTCCTGGCAACCTGTCAACAACTTCCGGGTTAGACCATCCCTCCTCACAGACTGAAGGAGGACAAGTCACCTTAATGAAATCCTGGACTTCGATCTACAAAGTCCCTCCTGTGCAGTTGCCTGCAGACTCTCACAGTTTAAGCCTGTCTGCATTCCTGGATTCAATCTCAAAGAAGCTTAACTTTTACTTTTTATTCCTTATTTTTTTATTCCAGTGGAAATCCTAAACATGCATGCCCTGACACTTGGGATTTTTATTCCCAGCTCAAACCCCCTAATCCAATAGTGCCCTCTATTTATGAGAAACACACACACACACACACACACACACACACACACACACACACGTTGGGTTTTCAAGGTAGGGTCTCGCTCTAGCCCAGGCTGACCTAGAATCTAATATATAGTCTTAGGGTGGCCTCAAACTCATGACCATCCTCCTAGCTCTGCCTACCAAGTGTTGAGATTAAAGGCATGTGCCACCGCACCAGGCTTTTCTAATATTCTCCTTAATAAAAATTACTTTTAGCTCGGTGTGGTGGCGTACGCCTTTAATCCCAGCACTCGGGAGGCAGAGGTAGGAGGATCACCATGAGTTCAAGGCCACCCTGAGACTACATAGGGAATTCCAGGTCAGCCTGGGTTGGAGTGAGACCGTACCTCGAAAAACAAAACAAAAAAAATTACTTTTGCTCGACTGTCAGAAATAGACATGTTGTCTTTGCTGCAAAGGGGTTAAAAGATAAACTCAATTCTGGAAGGAGGCCATTCTGTGGCAAGCTCCTTCTGGAACCAGCAGTACTTGAGACCAAAAGATCAGCTGTCCCCAAGGCCTGAAAACTTAACAGTCCCTGAGAACAAACGTCAGCAGTCCTTGAAAGCTAAGCTCCTATTTCTGCATTTGGTGAAAGGTCCCTAAATCTCCCCTCCCTTTAATTTGCCCTAGAAACTGCACCTTTTTATATTTTTACTTAAATCTATGAGATTGAGAAGTCAATATCTGACTCATAAAAATACCCTGGATGCTGTCTGCGTTTAGGAATATGTAAATGTTTTTAGGCATATTTACTAGAATTCTTTAAAAGACTATTCATTTAGTTGGGCATTGTGGCACATGCCTTTAATTCCAGCATTCAGGAGGCTCAGGGAGGATCACTGTGATTTTACGTAGGAGGCTACATAGTGAATTTCAGGTCATGCTGGAAGTAAACATTGTCTTGACAATATAATAGACTTCTTTCTTAGACCACCTTCTAGTCCACATTCCTTAATTCTTCTTTGATTCACGAAATAAACTCAATCCCAAAGGCCTCAGCTACTCAAGTTCAGTGCATAGGCGTGGAAAGGCCTCAAAATCCTGCCACAGTTGATTTTCTGATAAACTAGAACACTAGGGAACACCTGGTGCAGTCCTGCCTGCATGCAATCACAGAAGCAAGAAAATCAACAGCTCTAGGCTGTAATCAGCAACACAGCAAAATCTTTTTCTTAAAAATGCCATTAGAGGAAAGCAATTCTTACTGTCTACATCCTTATATCATGGAGAAATGTGTGTAGAATGTAATTTTTACATTTAATGAACACTCTGGGATTTACCAACATGGATGTCTCTGGTAATCAGGACAAAGGGGCTGAGAACAGCATAACCAAGTTCGAGAAAACTTTTAGTAATTGAGATGGTGGACCCATGTCTCACTGTGAATCCTATGTAGCAGGAGAAGATGAAATCGACCCAGTAGAAGAACAGGAAACAGGTCATGAGAACGAGAGTGCTCAGTGTGGCTCTGATTTCTGGGCTGGAATTGTTTGCACACTTGGAGCTGTGAAGGTAGGAGACACGCTTGTGATGTCTATACAGATGGAGAGCCATGGACACACTGCTCCAGCCCATGAGGCTCTGGAAGATGACATCACGAAGAGCCATGAGAGAGAGGAAAAGCCACCTCACTATTTGCCTAGATGGTAACATGTAGCAATACCCACCATACATGTCTACTCCAGATATGTTCACCCTACCGACTGCTGTGATATAGTAGAGCAAGTTGGAGCTTATCAGAGAATTAAAGACCCAAAAGAGGAGGAGAAAGGGAAGAACCTGCCCTGCAGTCCGTGGTTTGAGTTTCCTCCACAGGGTGGTCCTGGGACTGATGGTGACAGCCTGCACCATGCTGAGTAGACACGTGGTGCAGATGGAAAGACCTCGGGCCATCCTCGCCAGAAAAACCACAACTTTACAACCAACATCACCTAGGAGGTTCCTGAAATGAAAAACTGTAGCCGTATCTTTAATTTCAATGGTACAAATAATCGTTATATTTGAAAACACCAAGTGTATCAGGATAAGGTCTATGAATTTTTTGTCAATTCCCATGACAAAAGTATATACATGTCTCACAAATATTAGGATATTTCCAATAATTCCAGGTCCATTGAGAGAAAGGAAAATTGCTGTCCAGGTGAAGTTATTCCCAATCATCTTCTCACTTCCTGCACAGAACTAGCAGAACGTATCTGGGAAACACAAATCAGATTGTCTGTTGATTTTAATGAAAATAATGGATTCTGTAGGCACCTGCTCATTTTCTTCTTTTTTCCTTTTTTCTTCCAGTCTTGCTTCAACTGTTACCTCTCACCTGGATCGGACACATCTTGGACACAGATCCTCTGTACATGCATCTACCTGCCTTTCCAGAACATTCTTCTTTGCATCCCTCACATCTGAAATCCATTTGCCCATTTGCTTCCCAGACAGAGGCTACATACACAGTGTTACTTAGTCATTCTGAGGCGAGCTTGAGCTTTTCCCTTCCTTTTCCCTTAACTACTCACACGGAATATACGATGCCACTTGTTCTGAGCGTCAGCCCAGCCCTCTCACTGCCCCGCACACAGCCTCACCCATGTGATTGTTGAGCTAATAAAACCTAGTAGCCGTCCCAGAAGAAATGTGATTGGTCAAATGCACCTGTCGCTTAAGGAAGATTATATACAGTACCCTTTCCTTTTCGTGAGCATGATTTCCAGAGTTGGTTTTTTGCTTCTCATATATGTCTTTGATACAAACTTTAACATTTCCTGGGATATATCTGAACTCCAAACTGACTCTGTGATATGTTTTCAAGTATTCAGTACTATTTTGTAGGTTTGACTCAGTATTAAGTCAAACCATATAGATTCTCCAACCAGGATCCATTAGCTAAAGCTAAACCAGCCAAAGACATTCGAAGTCATCTCTTGTCTGAAAAAAATCAAATAATTAAGTATCCTTATCTTAGCAGGTGAAATTTGAGGCTAATGAAAAGAGGCCTTTCTAACAAGCTAAAAAGGCCTCCTATCTTGTTGTTTTTTTTTTTTAAGAGAAGGATCTCAGAACATTTCTGGAGGTCCAGATGTTGGACTGGTCCCCATCTTTCCTGCCTCAAGTACATAGATTAAATATAAGAAGGGTGAGGAACTTAAGCTCACCACCGTTTGCACTCCCTCCTTGCTTATTACAGGGAGATTAAAACACTCTTCAGAGGAAAACTTACCTTGCATACAGGAGTAGGTTAAAAACTGCGGTCAACTCACCCTGGAAGCTACGGTGCAGCCTGGGTCTGGGTCAGTCTTCTGCCAAGATGGGGGATCCCAGGTTGTATTTGTACCTTCAGGGTTTGGAGGGTTCTTGGCTCCCAGAAAGTCCCAACAAGACTTCTGTTGCCACACATGTCACTCTGTCATGAAGAAGAAAACTTCTGCAGAATCTCCATCCCCTTGGAATAGTGTTCCCCTCCCGCCACAATTACGACATCTGTTTGGTTCAGGAATTATCTCAGGATTACTTAAGGCTTAATTATTTGAAAGACATATGAATGGAGAAAGTAAACAACTAGCCAAGTTTCTGTATGAAGTTCCCACATCTCAGACCTCGTGGCCATAATCCAAAGCTGTGACCAGCGTGGGGACTGGATTCTGTGTAGCAGACTCGGCCATTTCTTCTTCTTGCAAGTTCTCCTTTAGAATTTTTGACTTATTTATTTATTTGCAAAGAGATGCAACAAAGACAGAAAGAGAAGAGAAGAGATAGATAGATAGATAGATAGATAGAGAGAGAGAGAGACAGAGAGACAGAGAGAGAGAGAGAGAATGGATGTGACAGGAACTCTAGCCACTGCAACCAAACTGCAGAAGCATACATCAATTTGTACATCTAGCTTTATGTGGGAGCTGGGGAATCAAATCAAACTGGTGTTATTAAGGCCTTGAAAGGAAGCATCTTAACTGCTGAGCCATCTCTCCAGCCCTCAAGTCCTCTTCAAATACAGGAATGCAATCCGTGATGGTGATGACTGGGGCTTCTGTCTAGTTATTGGACAATTTTCTCTGGATACAAAGACCAGTTACTGTGATGGCCTACAGCCTACCTTGGCTGTAGTCATAGCAATAAAACATGGCAGCAGGACTGTGGTCATAGGAGGGCTATTACCATTCCATTGTGAAGGAGTCTGGAGGGGTCACCAGATTCTCACCAGAGATTCCCTCACTACTCCAGACTTCCCAGCTGCATGTGGTCTTATGGGGAGCTTGAAGATACAGGGAATGGGCGCTTGATGGGGGGCTGGGTCACTTCAGTGCAGCAGCTCCTTGTGAGTGATCACTCAGGCTGAGGGTGGGTTTTGAGGATCATTCAAGCTACACTTGAATCACCCATGCTTCTGTTAGAAATCGCCCAAACTCCCTGGCTCATCAAGGTAGACATGGATGGGATTATGTCTTTGGTCTAGTGATGCTCCGTCTGAGATGGATCTATGTTTATTTTCTTCTGCCACGGAGCAGTCATGTGACACTTGGCACTCACTGTGGGGCCTGGCAGAAGCGATGGAGCTGGGTTGCTGCTGTGGTGACAGAGATACATCTGAGGCTGACGCACCCAAGGGTGGGGCATCCACGCAAGAAAAGTTCCGACATGGCTGTCCTTCCCCCTGTGGAGGAGCTGCAGTAGAAAAAGGACATGTGAGTGGCCTCCTCCATGCCAGCCTCTGATTGGCAGGTGAATTAGATGAAGGTGAAGGTCAAGTGGAGTCTTGCTCTTCAAATACAGGAATGCAATCCGTGATGGTGATGACTGGGGCTTCTGTCTAGTTATTGGACCATTTTCTCTGGACACGAAGAACAGTTACTGTGATGGCCTACAGCCTACCTTGGCTGTAGTCATGGCAATAAAACATGGTCAAGTGGGCTTTCTGCGCTGTGTCTAGTTTGCATAGCATCAGGCAACAAGAGCACAAATTAGGTCTGCGTTAAAGAGCACCTCCTGGGATCCATAAACAGGAACCCATGAGAAGAACGGGACAATGACCAGGGAAAGTATGTGGTCAGATGATGGCAGGGAACTAGACATAAAAGGCGAGATGTGATGCCCAGTTTACTCAGCCAGAAAGGACTGTGCTCACAGGGGAGTTAAGAAAAAGGTGAATTCATCAGGGACCTTGGCAGCGACACGGAGATTCCCTGGCCTTGCAGAGGGCCATGGTGGGACATGATACTTAGGAGTCACATGGGGCTCTGACACTCCATGAAACTCTGTCCTCATGCGAATCAGATTTTGTTGTTGTTGTTTCGAGGTAGGGTCTCACTCAAGCGCAGGCTGACCTGGAATTCATTCTGTAGTCTCAGGGTGGCCTTTAACTCACAGCAATCCTCCTACCTCTGTCTCCCAAGTGCTGGGATTAAAGGCATGTGCCACCACGCCCGGCTCCAGATTTTTTTAATGCTGAAGCAGTTAAGAGGAGGGAAAATTAGGCCAAGGGGTTTGTCTGGGTTACTTGAAGCAAATTTGGCCAGACTCCCATCAAGCTGGAATTCTCAGGGAAAATTTTTAAAAGAAACCAAATGCTGTGCTTCTGAGCTTCTAAGGGGTTTTAAAGCCTGGGCAACAGTGCACCAAGTGGAGAACTATGGAGTAAATGGTATAGATGAGTACAGAACCCTTGCTGTACCCCATGGTGTGGCAAGAGGCCCTGGTGAGTCTTTTCTCTCTCTCTCTCTCTCTCTCTCTCTCTCTCTCTCTCTCTCTCTCTCTCTCTCTCTCTCTCTCGCTCTGTCCTTATAAACAAATAACAAATAAAATACTTTTACAAACAATTGACTTTAAAAACCACAAGGATATAGCACTTCACACTTAGTAGCTATGATGAACATGATAAAAGATGCGTTGGTGAGCATGTGGAGAGAAAGTATTATACACTGTTGTGGGGCAAGTTAGTAGGACCAAGGGTGAAACAGTATGGAGGTTTCTGAAAAACCAACAGTAGAAGCATTATATGATCCAGTCATTCCTCTTCAGGCTACACACTCAAAAAACAAACAAACAAACAAACAAACAAACAAACAAACAAACAAACTAGATTTTAAAGCAATGTCTGTCTTCCTGTGTTCCTCAAAACATTATTCACCATACCCAAGCTTTGTGACCCCAGACCTAAGCTACTGGAACGTGGGACTGACTCTCTCCCAAGTAGTTGGCCCCAGCCAGACACCTGAGTAAATTTCCTTTTTATCTCTCAAAGCCTCTCAGTGTCGTCTTGATTTTGGGTCTGGGGTCTCACTCCATTTCATCATTATGTTCAAGGACGATCTTTTATTGATGACACAGGTGTGTCTAGCCTGCATTACGTATCAGGAGCACCTCTGTGTCATGGAGATACAGTGGATTAGTGTTTGAGAAGGGGGTGGTTTCATCTGGTTTGGGGTCTTGTTTGATATTAACTAAACAAGGAATAAGGCAACCCCAAGAGGCAGATCAGGCCATGTACTAGAATGTGCAGAAAGGAGACGTCTTACTTGGGCACAGGGTTGGGGTGTGCTTAGGAGAGTGAGGAGGACCAGAGCCATGGGAGCCCCTGACCCATAGGAACAGTGTTGCTCACTTTCTCACTTCACATAGTTCTATCAACATAATTAAAGCGCCATCAATTCTGAGATTCTTCTGCACCAAACAAACGCAGTAATTGTGCAGGGAGAGGGAGAGTTGAACTTCAGGGAGTAAAGTTCTGTAGAGGGACTTTTTCTCCCTGACAAGATAAATAGTGTTTAAGACCTTGGGATACTTTATGGCAGGGAAGAGCTCTACAACCCCGGAAGGTACAAAAATGACCTTGGAATTCTCTTCTTGCAGGGAGGACAAACCAAGAGCTTATCAACATCATCATGACCAGTGTAAGTAACCCTGACTTACATGGAAAGTTCCATGGAAAGTTTCCCTTAGAGGCAGGAGTCTCCTCTGTCTTGACTAAACCAGTGGGTAGGGGAGAGGGTCTGTGAGCCTGAGGACCTTAACTCATCTCTGGATGCTTGAAAGGCAAATACCTGGTGCCATGAAGATGAAGAGAACGTATCCCAGGACCTATCATTTCCAGAAATGCTTTGGTACTCCCCCCCCTCTATTCTGAGATCTTATATTATGAGGAAACACTAACTTGGCTTAATAGTCCCTTCTTGTTTTCAACCAATAACTAGAAAGAAATACAAGCCTTTACATTTCTGTGAAAAAAAATCTTATGTTGTCAAGCCTACAGCTTCATCTACCATTTGTGTTGTTGTTGTTTTGTTTTTGTGTTTTTGAGGTAGGGTCTCGCTCTAGTCCAGGCTGACCTGGAATTCACTATGTAGTCTCAGGGTGGCCTCGAACTCAAGGGATCCTCTGCCTCCCAAGTGCTGGACTTAAAGGCTTGCACCATCACTCCCGGCTTCATCTACCTTTTAACCCTCCTAAGCACTGCTAACTTAAAAAAATTATTTATTACATTTTTGGTGAATTTATTCATTTCTAATCCATTCAGCTTTGTCTATGCTATTTTGCTGCAAATTTCTTAAGTGCGTTACTATTTTTCCTTGTTGTTGTTTTGCTTTTCAGAGAGGATCTCCAGGGTGACCTTGAACTCAGAGTGTTCCTCCTACCTCTGCCTCCTGAGTGCTGGGATTAAAGGTGTGCACCACCACACCCAGCAAGCTCTCCTATTCTGGCTGCATTACTATTTAATTTTAAGACTTGTCTGCACGCATTGCTAAAGTCTTCTGGTCCTAACATACAACATTAATACAATACTTGTAAATCAGTGTCTTTCATTCTGCACCTATTTGATGGTGAGAACTATTAAGAACTATGAAGAGAAAAATATACAGTCATGAATTTTCCTGGTTTGAGTTGCTATGATGTTATCTTTCTGTTGTGAGGAGGTAGGGGCATTGTCTATCTATCAACATGTAATGCCTGCCCTGTTTTCTCTTTGTGTTGTTGTTTTGCTTTTATTGAAATATATAAAATAATGGGTTTCATTATTAAAATTTTATTCATATATCATTATATTTTCTTCATATTCATCCTCACTATCCTTCTTGGTTTTCTCCCCTCTCCCAATGGTTCCTTTCCTTCTTGCTTATTTTTCTAAGTAGTTTATTTTTATTTTTGTTTTTATGATGTAGGGTCTTGCTCTAGCTCAGGCTGATCTGGAATGACCAGGCTAACTATGTAGTCTCAGGGTGGCCTTGAGCACATGGCCATTCTCCTACCTCTGCCTCCCGAGTGCTGGATTAAAGGCATGTGCCACCACACCTGGCCAGACCTTAAGTTTTTATTCAGCATAAAATGTCCACATTTTCGACATAAATTTCTAGATATGAAAGTAATGTGAAGGGTTTGATTCTATGCATACCTGGAGTTTGAAAACCGTGAGTGTGCATCACTAAAGATCACAATCTCGGGAAAGAAAACCAGGCTGGAGAGAAGAACAGAGGCAAAACAGTAGCAAAATTCCCTGAAATCCCTTTTGGCCCCAGAGTGACATAGCCCCCAACCCCACCCCAGCTTTGATCTCTTTGGATACTTTGCCCCAAGAAGCTTTCCTTTGGTGATCCTTATGCATGCACCCCTATTCTGTTAGAACAGAAATACATGTACTAAAATCCTCACTTCCTAATCTACCTTGATAAACTCCAACGCATCCAAACTTGCTTGTAGTGTCCCTTAAGGGATCCCAGGATCAATGTGAATGCAGACCTCTACTAACAAGCATCCCAGGGTTCCTCCAGGGCAACCTTCTTGGCCACAACCTGTCAATTTTCTGGTTTTGTTTGGTCTGGTTTTGTTTTCCTAAGAAGAGCTTTGTTACTAATATAACAAAATGAGCGTGAGCTTACTGCCCCTTCCCCCATATTCATTGCTATATTCTGCACATTTGTTGGCCTCAGATGGCCAGTGGCATAGCATGAGGTAAGAAAATATCAGAGTTTTGAAGTCCTGTGAGACAAAAAGGAGGATTTGCTTTAACTGTGATAAGGAAGTTAGGAAAAGATGTGGCCAGAGGATACCTGGGGAAGATTATCTGAATTTCCTGAAACCCATTCTAAATGTGTGAGTTGCTAAGTGTTTGTAATTTACAAGTCTAATGTCACATACACATCTCTGTGCCCTACTATAAAATCTCTTTGTAACCAGGGTTGGGGCCAAGACTCTCTAAGCTTGGACCACCTGGGCCCTGGTGTAAATAAACTCCCCTCTCCTCTTGCTGCGAAGGCTTTGTCTGTTTGTCACTGTGTATTTCTGCAACATTTTGGAGCGCCCCAGAGAGATTGGACAGCCATACCCCGTTTGTTGGGTACAATGGGGCCACCACTCAGGGACCCTGCAGTCCACTGAGGCCATTGGAAACAGAGAAGTGTGCATCCCCAATGTGATTCTGGGGTCTCCTTTCCAGGAGGCCGAAAGAGGGCTGCGGAGCTCCTGACTGGGACCCCAAACCGCAGAGAGATACTGGAGTCTGTAGTGGCCGTCAGAAACAGGTAGGATCCTCAGGGCCAACTGGATAAGGTGTTGACGTGGGACTGATCCCCCGCAGGGTGGATAACTGCCCTTGACTTTGTTCCAAGGTTGCAGCCCCTTACCAGACCGAAGTGGTTCCAGCCACCAGGTTTTAATGGAAAATATTTTCACCAAGTTTTAATGAAAATTAAATAAGAACCTGTCTAATAATTGTGCTCTTTTAAAAAATATTTTATTTATTCATTTTCAAGCAGGGGGGGGTGTCTGGCTTATGTGAGTACTGGGGAGTTGAACCTGGGGGCTTAGGCACGTGCCCTAACCTCTGAGCAATTTCTCCAGCCCCATGATTGTGTCCTTGTCCTGTCTGTTTGGGTCTTGTCCTGTCTCTGTATGCTGTCTTGTTTTGTCTTTGTATCTGTACTGAGGACAGAAGGGCTAGATGGCCCTTCAGATACTCTGTAGATGGTAGTTCCTTCTGAAATTGCATTAACAGTTCCTGTAAACCCTGCTCTCGGAGTTTGCCTGTTTGCTATCTTTTGTCCTGGGACTCTTTATTTCTTTCCCCTACCCCTGGTTTCACCCCATGCTGGATGGGGTCAATGACTGCTCATTTAAATGTAAACCTGTATGTAACAGTATGTATGTATTTGGCCTCTAGTTCTGAGGCTGCAGATTATATATTCTTTTCTGTATAGGAAGTTTCTGTCTTTATGGCATTTATGTCTTTATCACTATGGGTGGGTCTGTCAGCAAGCCCACTGTTTTAGGTTGCATGATCACTAACTCTAAAAAAGGAATATTCAAGTAGACAGGGTATTAATGATAAAATACATGGAAAATGAGAATTTTAAAGGGTTTTATCCCCTTTCTGTACTCTGCCAGCAGGGTGCATGCAGTCACCCATCTTGTGATTCCCTCCCATTTATAGGAGCTCCCTCTTTTGTCAGTCTCAGACGGAGACTCTTATAGACATAGAAAAGATTATAAAACAGGGAAGTTAGGGTCTGAGAGCCCAGAGAAAGTTCAAATCTCTCCCTGACCAGGGAAAATAGCTTAACTTGAGTTAGAACAAAAGCTTCAAGGCCAGAGCTCTCTCACCCCCACATACCTGCCTGAGAAGGGGGGAAGGGCTAAGCCCAAGGCCACCAGAGGAAAGAGAAAGACTGATTAAGCAATCAGAAATTCTATCACTCCAAAGCCTGCCATTAGAAAAAAAAAGGTTAAAAAGATATCAAGGTTAAAATTTGTGAAGGCCTCTAGACTTAATATAGAGGAAATAGGCCAGATCTGAGGGGGTCTTTTATAGAAATTTTTCTACCTCTACACTAATGCCAGAAGTTTGTTTTGTCCCCTTGTACAAACTGGCAATGGGACCTGAAAAGAGGAAACAGGCTGCAATGCAGCTTTCACTGTGAGGTTTACCCTATTTTGCTGTGCTTCCCAGAGGCTGGGAATTGATCAAGAAAGTTAGACACTAGGGACAGATCCCAGATGGGCACTAGAGACCAAAAGGGGTGTAAAATCCCATTCCTATTGGGGTGCCTCCAGGTGCCAGTGTGGCTGCTGCTTTGTTCCCGCTACCCTTCCCTCTGTTGATGGATGTCAGGGCCCCTTTGCTCACAAGACCAGAGCCCACCCTGGAGACATTCCTCGTGGCACTGCCTACTTGGCTTCTCTGCTTTACTGAACCAGGGAGACTACAAACATGGGAATATCAGGATGCTGAGCCCAGGACAAAAATGGGTGAGTCCCAAGTTGTTACAGACAGATGGGGACTTCTTGCAAGAAGTTTGTTGTATCTGTTTTTAAAGTTTGCTTTATCTCCCTATGACTTTATGGAACTGCTAACAGAAAACAACCTAAACATTTATGCTTGAATTCAGAAGTATGTTCTAACATGCTTTTATATTTAAAACATGTGTTTCAGAGAGCTTAAGAAAAAGGTTCCAAAATTAGTAAATGATAAATCTTATGTGTATATTATGGATAGTATTTAGGGGCTGAGATTGACCACCCCAAAGGGACAGAGGACACACACGATAATGTAAGTCACACAGCGAGGTTTATTTCCAGCTAGTTGGGGTCCCAGTTTCCTCCTGGCACAGTGGGTTTCCACAAGGACAGCAAGAATAGGGCTCTGGGGGTATATATATATATATATATATATATATATATATATATATATATATATATATATATATATATATATATATTTTACATGAGTTACACAGTAATTTTTCACAGCCCTTGGGGGTACCTATTCTGGTCCATTCCCATATCTTGGTGGTGGGGTGAGATAAATTCCAGGACCCATCCCTCAAGATAAACATTTGGTCTCTTGATGCAACCACCTTAATCTCCCTTATCTTGTTAGGTAAGATTAGCCAGCTGCCACCCTTGTTCCCGCCCAGGCCCCCCAGGCCATCATGGCTGTTGTCAGGCTAAGTTAACTATGTGCCTCACAATAGATATTATAAATCAAATTTAATTTACTCTTTTTGCAAAAGGTTATTTTAGGAAGCTTCTTAATGACATGACACTTATGTTATACTATGTTATATTTAAAGCTTTATGGTATAGAGTAGTCTGAGATTTGGCTTTTCCCACAGAGACTGTCTGATACATTAATAACCCTACTGAGGAAGGCTCTCAATGGAATACAGGAGAATATGCATGATAATATAAAGGGAGGAACTAACAATGGAAAATGTCTTTAATGAAAGTTTGGATGGTAGTTATAATGTGATAAGTTGATTAGAAAGATAAACCAGATGGAAAATTTAATGCTGGATGTTAAATGTTTGATGATAGAAAGATAATTATTACAGAATGGTTACATAGATTTTAAGGTAAAAATATGTGAATAATGATATCAGCAAATGTAAACAGAAAGTTAAAAGGTATATAGATATGATATATAAGGAGACAAAATAGATAAACTGAGTCTTAAGAGTTTTAATCAGACTCATTAGGATGGGAACTGTGGGGACTTCTGAAGTTAAACTGAATGTGTTATATCTTACATCATGTATGTATATTTGGGGGGGCAGGGGCAGACTAATGTTTTGATCCAGGTGTCCTCCACAAATGAGTATGTTTTGAATGCTTACAAGGATGAGAAAGAACTTTGTTGGGAACTTTCCAGAAGCAGTTTGTATGAGAGACTTGCTGTGTTCTGCCTGCCTGGGTGTCCTGAGAACTTGTTCAGGGCTGCTTTATGCAGAAGTGGACTGATGTGAGCAGAAGGAGATGGCACAAAAAGAAAGGAAAGTGCCAGGCATGGTGGCCCATGCCTTTAATCCCAGTACTCAGGAGGCAGAGGTAGGAGGATTGCTGTGAGTTCAAGGCCACCCTGAAACTACGTAGTGAATTCCAGGTCAGCCTGGACTAGAGCGAGACCCTACCTCGAAAAAACCAAAAAAAAAAAAAAAAAAAAAGGAAAATCTCTGGGCTAAAACTCCAGGATTGTTGGCGAGATTACAGCCACTGAGATTGGGCCAGGTGATCTGTATTTGGGCAGCAGGAAGAATGCAGACTCTTTTGAAGTAAGGGGGCCTGAATGTTGAAGAAAGTTTCCTGTTCTCCAAAGTCAGCTTTATTCCCCTTGAATTAACAAGGTGGTAACCCACCTAGTACTATGGAGTATAACAAATACAAGAAGAGAGAATCTTAAGATGTACAACATGGTTTGGGCCACGGGCAGTGTGAAGCAGGTATGTTGGATTGCCTGCATGGAGTCTGATGGAGCCATGAGGATGAACTGTGGGTTGCAGTGGAGTCCCAGTGAATGCCAGGACTTTGGGTGGCTGCCATGGAGAGCTGCCAGCACTGGGAGAAGTCCTCCCAGACTGTGAGTAGCTAAACTAGCGGGACAAAATTAAACTTCAGGAGACTTGTTAAAATGGTTAAAATTATCAGACCTGGAGATAGAGTTTGATGTTATCTTGTTCGTTTTAAACCTTTTCTAAAAATATTTTTATTTATTCATTTTCAAGCAGAGAGAGAGAGAGAGAGAGAGAGAGAGAGAGAGAGAGAGAGAGGGAGGGAGGGAGAGAGATAGAGAGAGTAAAAGTATGCCAGGGCTGCCACCTTGTATGTCTGGTGTTCAAACTTGTTGGCATTGTTGATGTTAGTCATTTAACAATGTCTCTTTGCTTAGATCTACAGAGTTGGCCAGATTCTTCTGCCATTGAGGGGGTGTTTCCTTAAATTTATAACACAAGGAGCCCCATACCCCTAAGAAATTAAGCCTATACTTATGGTGACATAAAGGTGTCACATCAGAGTCTAGAAGACAGCATCCTCAGCCAGTTGTGACAGCCAACGCATCACTAGGAGTCTACAAGTCAAGCCCTGACAGACACCTGCCCCTGAGGAAGAGACCTCAGCCCTGCTCTAGCCTGGCTGAACTACACATGGCATAAGCCTGAAATTTTAATTGGACATTGTCCCCAGTCCTATTGGTGTTTGCAATGTCTGGTTAAATTATCTGCTTTTGATAACAGATTGTATCCTGTTAAATTCTCAACCCAGATTAAGAAACATCTAAACATTATCCAGCAAAACATTGTAGTTTTACAGAATCAGGTAGATTTTGACAGCACTGTATTACCGAATTGTTGAAGCTTAGACTTGCTAGCAGCACGGGAAGGAGAACTATGCAAATCCAACATTTATTAATGTTTAAAAGCAGTAAGTAAGTAAATCTGTGAGTTGCTAGGTGTTTTTAACTTACATGTCTAATGTCATGTACACATCTTTGTGCCCTACTATAAAATCTCTTTGTAACTGGGGTTCGGGGCCAAGACTTCTATGCTTGGACCACCCGGCCCAGCTGTAAAATTAAACTCCCCTCTCCTCTTGCTGCAAAGGCTTTGTCTGTTTGTCGCTGGGTATTTCCATGAATTTGTTAGCAATTTTTGGTGTCTCCTTTGGAAAATGTCTGTTCATTACATTTTTTTTTCTATTTGTTGCTAAGACTTATGGATTTAGTGTTTAATTTTTGAGTTCCTTAAGTAATATGCATATTAATCTTCTGTCAGAATATAGCTGCAAAGATTCTTCCATTCTGTAAGTAATTTGTTTATGCTGGTACTTGTCTCCTTTGATTTCTGGAGTGTTAATTTGATGAAGTCCCATTTATTTATTCCTGGGCGGCTGTAATGGAAGAGTAGGATATTACTAATATAGGAGCACACTACTGAAGGAATATTACTCAAATTTGGAAGATTTGGGGGACAGAAACAGCCACTGTTTGAGGTCTGTGAACACAAGCTTGGGATGAGATAAGGGAGGTCTGAGAATGCTTGCTGTCACTCCTTTGTCTATGTCTATGGGGGAGTATCTGTACTTCCAGAAACCACTATGTACCAAATGTAACTTGTGATTTAACTTGCTTTTGTTAACTGGCCCTGCCATTTGGGCTGTGATTAAGCTTTGATCAAGAAAGGAAGGTAGGGGAGGAGGTGAAAACAAAGGCTTAGTTATATTTCTCTGGAACCCATTTTAAATTTTGAGCTCTTATGTCCTACTTGATTTGTTAATTTACATGTGTGATGTCACATATATCCATGTCTATGGACCCAGCTATAAAACCCCTTGTCAACTGGTATTCAGGGCCAACGCTTCATCTATGCTTGCCCCATCAGCGTAAATTCCTAATAATAATAATAATAATTATTATTATATATAATATATATTATTATTATATATTATTATTATTATAGGCTTCAGTTCTCACTTTAAGGTCTTGGATCTGTTTTGAGTTGATTTTTTCTTAAACTTCTTATTGACAGCTTCCATACTTACAGACAATAAACCATGATAATTCTCTCTCACTTTTCCCCTCTCAAGCCCACCCTCCATCATATCCCATCCTCTTCTCAATTTGTCAATATTTTGTTTTGATATCATTATTTTTTCCTCTCATTATGGAGGTCATGTGCAGGTAGTATCAGACACTGTGAAGTCATAAATATCAAGGCCATTTTGTGTCTGGAAGATTGTGTTGTAAGCAGTCCTACCCTTCGTTTGGCTCTTAACAATCTTTTTGCCACCTCTTTCCTTATGGACCCAGAGCCTTGGAAGGTGTGATAGAGATGTCTCAGTGTTGAACACTCCACTGTCATTTCTTCTCAGCACTGTGGCGACTTTTGAGTCATTCTGGTGGTCACTGCCATCTGAAAGGAGAAGCTTCTCGAGCCAAAAGTGAGAGTACTATTACAATATGCACAACTCTTTTAAATGCTCATAAAACAGTTTGGTGGGCATCATATATGCCTTTAGCCAGACAACAGCAGTTGTTACTCCCCTAGGTCTCATGACCTCTCTGACCATAAGCTTTTGACGAGGTCTTCAGTACCAAGCATGTATTCCCTCCCATGGTGCCTGCCCTCCAGTTCATTTGGAGTTCAAACAGGATGATTTACCCCACAATAGATGCGCCACTATTGCCCCATTTGGCACATTTGGCCTGGCTGGCCAATTCTAAGGTTTTTTGAAGTCTATAGCACCTTTTTGGGGGTGCTATTTACCACCCTTGATGACTTCTTTCCTATAGGGCTGCATGTAGCCATAACTTTTTCCAGCTTTCTGTCAGCTGGTTAACAGGAAGGAAGTTACCAGCTCAGGTCCAGCTTGATTTCTCAGTGAAGCCCAAGCCTGCAGCCCAAGCCTATGTGGTTTTCAGCAATAGGGTCTTACCATCTCATTCTGATGGGTATTTTGACTTGATTTTGTGAGAATTAGGGATCTAGTTTCAATCTTTTATGAACAGACACTCATTTTTCTAGTACCACAAAGGAAGAGGCTATCTTCCCCTCTACATATGTATTTTGGCAACTTTGCTGAGAATCGGATGGCCAAGGCTGCATTGGTTCATATTTGGGTTCTCTGTTCTATTTCATTGTTCTGCATGTCTGCTTATGTGCCAATATCATGGTGTTTTTGTTAATAATACCACTGCTAATTGGAAGTTAGATGTTCTGACCTCAAGCATTTCTCTTTTTGTTCAGTATTGCTTTGACTATTAAGTGGTCTTTTGGACTTCTATATTTAATATAATTTTCTTACTTCTGCGAATAATATCATTAGAATTTGTTTGATAGGGCAGGAAGAATAGAACAGTAGAGAATAGATATGAATAGAATAAAATAGAAATAGAAATAGAAGAAGAAGAAGAGGAATTCTTATTCAGGAGTGGGGGACAACTTTGGTATTAATTCAGTCATGTTGAGACTGAACAAAAGAGGAGTAACGATCAGGCATCTTCTGGGTGGTAGGCCCTGGCAAAAATGAATAGATTAGGATTTGAACAAGTAGATTGAATTTGCTGTAAACTGTCAGGTTTAGAGTTTCCAATACAGGAATTAAGCAGTTTCTTGGACCTAGGGTTTTTGTTGTTGTTTGTTTGTTTTTTAATGCCAGCAGAGATTGGTGCGATCCGAAGTGAAGGAGAGGGAAGTCTTGGAATTCCAGTATGGGGAAGGGGAGAGTTTTAAGAGCTTTCAAGGAGAGGAGGGGACAGAGCTGGAATTCAAAGGAGGGAAGTTGAGGAGCAATGAATCAAGGGACTATGGGATGGGTGGAGAGATCATCCCTTTACTGGGTTTGGCTTTTATGACCACTTATGAGGGTTCTCTAAAGCACCTGCTTCAGGGAAGTGAGGTTTGGATTGGCACACTCAGGACCACAGCTAGTGGCTGGGTGGAGGTCTCATTCCTCATGCATGCCCTAGGAAAGTAAAGCTTAGTCATTTTCCTTGACAGTAAATAGGAATTTCTCTGTTTCTAGGCATACTAGTTAGGAGGGGTGGACAAGAGAGGCAGCTTTTGTGAAAGGTAACATGAATTAAAAAATACAATTTGGAGACTGGAGAGATGGCTCAGCAGTTAAGTCATTTGCCTGTAAAGCCTAAGGACTCATTTAGTACCCACGTAAAGCCAGATGTACAAAGTGGCACGTGCATCTGGAGGCCTTGGCACACCCATTTTCTTTCCCCTTCTCTCCTTATAAATAAATAAAAATTTTAAAAATATATAACTTGGGGCCAGGCCTGGTGATACATGCCTTTAATTCCAGCACTTGGTAGGCAGAGGTAGAAGGAGAACTGTAAATTTGAGGCCACCCTGAGACTACATAGTGACTTCCAGGTCAGCCTGCGCTAAAGCAAGGCCATATATATATATATATTGGAATCCAGGCATGATGGCACATGCCTTTAATTCCAGCACTAGAGAGGCAGAGGTAGGAGGATTATTGAGAGTTCAAGGCCAGCCTAGGACTACAGAGTGAGTGCCAGGTCAGCCGAGGCTAGAATGAAATCCTGCCTCAAACACACACACACACACACACACACACACACATGGAAAATAAGATTTTTGAATATAAGTTTTCATCGATGTATTTGAGACCACATAGAATAACCCACAAAGTGTGCCACAAAAAAAGAATAGAGTTCTTTGGTCAAGAAAGCTGTTGCTTGGATACTGTAGCCTTACATTCCAGAATAATGTGAGAATATTAAAGGTTTTTTGGTCAATACACATCATGATACTGCTGTTTTCTTCAAAAAGGTGTTTGCTGTCTCCAGCTCTTCCGTCTAGGATAGAGGAAATGGTTTTGGACCTCATCAAGGGAACATTCTTCCTCTGTCTAACGGGACTTGGTATCATAGGGAACATGTTTGTTTTTATGAATTACACATGTGTTTCTGAAAGCACCGAGAAGAAACCTACACATCTTATTCTCACTCACCTGGCTTTTACAAATATAATAATGCTTCTTTCAAAAGGAATACCCAAGACAATATCAGCTTTCAATCTAGGAGACTTCTTAGATGACACCAGCTGTAAAGTTTTCGTGTACCTGTCAAGGTTGGCCCGGGGCCTTTCAATCTGTACCAGCTGTCTCCTCACAGTGGTCCAGGCCATTACCATCAGTCCCATGGATTCCATGTGGAGGAGGTTCAACCCAAAGACTCCATGTCACATGGTTTACTTACTGCTGTTCTTTTGGGTCCTCAATTCCTTGATCAGTATGAACTTACCCTTTTCCATTAAAACTGCCCGCCGTCTGAACATGTCACAGATGAGCAGAGTTGACAACTATTGCTATTTTGTACCAGAAAACAGGATATCAAGATGGATTTTTCTCTCTCTCATGATACTGAGAGACGCCGTGTTTCAGGGGGTCATGGGCGGGGCCAGTGGCTACATGGTGTTTCTTCTCCACCAGCATCACCAGCGTGTCCGCCACCTGCACACCTCCAGGCTTCTCCACAGAACTCCCCCTGAGCTGAGAGCCGCCGAAGGCGTTCTCCTTCTCATGCTGTGCTTTCTCTTCTTCTACTGGACAGATTGTGTTATTTCCATATATTTTACTTTCTCCTTAGAGAATTATTCCATAATAGTATATATTCCAGAATTTCTGACCCTTGGTTATGTGATTTTCAGCCCCTTTGTGCTGATTCACAGACATCAACATCTGGCTGAATGTTGGCACGCACAATGCAAGCAGATATCGAGAAAAGCCTATTGATCTTTTTTTTTTTTTCAGTAAGTAAATTTGAAAAGCTGGGTTTTTTGGTGTATGTAATACAAAGTCAAGTAGAGGTTATAAAAATAGTATGTTCTCATGCAACAAAGTGGTGATTGTTGTCAATTGACACTGAGGTCATAGAAAGTTACAAAGTCCCAACTGTCATTCTTCATCTTGACCACCCCGAGAACACGACTGATAATCTCACGAGTGTAAGAATAATTTGTTCACTGTACCTCTTCTGATATTAAATGGAACTGTGAAAGGACATGGCCAATGCAAGACATATGCATGTGTGTAAATATCACATTACACTGTACAATTAACATGTATTAAAAATTATGATAAAAATAAATTATAGCCAGTTTTAAAAATAATTAAAAATAATTGTGAGTAAAATACAAATAGTATTGTATTATGCAAATAAGAATAAAATGTGCAGTCATTTTACCTTTGTTAAACATGACTGCATAATTCCAAAACTTGGTAGAACTATGACTCCAAATTAAACAAAGAACAAAAGACCCTGTCTAGAATCCACTCAGCATGCTTATACTTAAGACCCATCACATTTTATGAATTGAAGCAAATAAACCAGGAGGCAATCAGAATGCATTATCTACAAATTAATGGTGATTCCTAGATGATAGTACTTCACATAAGAAATCCTGTTCCTGGGCTGGAGAGATTGCTCAGTGGTTAAGGCGTGTATCTGCAAAGCTTAAGGGCCTGGTTCAATTCCCAGTGCCCCCATAAAGCCAGATGCACAAAGTAGTATATGAATCTGGAGTTTGTTTGCAGTGGCCGGAGGCCTGGTGTGCTGATACTTTCTGTCTGTATCTCTCTGCTTGCTAATAAACAAATATTTTTAAAATATTTTTTTAAAAAGAAATCCTGTTCTTGAGATAAAACACCATTGATCATCAGGCCCTACTAACTCTCTTTTGTGATTGTTGGGGGAAGTAACATTTTGGATGTCCAGCAGTGATCATCACTTCATATTCTGTGTCCGTTTATCTCAGAAATGTCTTCTTGTACCCTTTTTCCTCCCCTGCCACTGGTAAATGATTACAGATCCCTTTGGGAAGAGTGAGAGGCATATTGGCAGTGCACATTTTTGGCAGGACACCAAGACTCCTCACGGGGATTAACATCCCCATCATTTAAGAGGTCCAGTCATTTTACTAATGTGAGATAAGGCTATAGGGATGTCTCATTTCCTTTGATGAGTCTTAAATCTTCTCTGGCCAGCAATGACAGTAATGCTGATACTCTTTCAACCACTTCCCTGGCAATGTTCCCTGAGCCTTGCTGTGGTGTGTAATAGAGATGACTTCTCTAGTGCCAGATATGATTGCCACTTCTCATCACCTTGTTAGTCCCAGGATGAGGAGAAATCAAGGTGGAACTAACCTGCCCTCTGCTGGCTGGCTGCCATAGTGCTTGGGGGAGAAAAGTCATCAGCAGTCTTAACCAGCAATGAACCCCGTCTCTTTCTTGGTATAGATGAACTGCAGCAGCATCCTTTATTATTTTTGTGATAGCACTGATTTTTAGGAATAGGAGCTGTGGGCGAGACCCATCTGGTTTATGAGTCCCATTTGTTACTTCATAAGCCAGGAATAAAACAATCATGTATGGAAAGACCTTGAACTGCCAGTGGGCTTAGGTGAACAAAGGGTCTCTTGTTTTATTCCAGGCTCATTCTTGGGACTTGCTAAGAATGTAGAGTACCCAGTTTGTAGTTATCAGCTCCATATTGCCGGGATGAACATCCAAACCAGACGCGGTTTGTGGGAGAAAGGGATTTATTTCAAGCTTAAACATCCAGGGACAGTCCCACCAAATGATGGAGGAAACTGTCTCCCATTCATAAATCCAAGCAGAGAGAGAAAAAACACCAGCAGCCAGCAAATATCAAAAAGCAGCAAGCTGGGACCCCTCCAAAGCTCAAACCTCTCTGGGCTAGGATTCCGATCCATTGCCAGTGACACGGCCCCAGTAGCAGGGCTGAAGCTGCAAACTCAGTTTTAATAAAAACACCCGAGTCTATGGGGCCATTCAGTCAAACTACCCCACAGTTTAAGACGAGCCATCATTTACACTATTAACAAGTTCATAGAATGACTCCAGAAAGAAGAGGTCTCATTCTGCCTCAGAAGCTGGCCTTCAAGCTGCATCACAGTTTGGCACTTTGGGATATGTCACATTCCAGACATACAAACTTTCTTTCTTGTTCAACTTCTCACTTCACATAATGACCCCTAATTGATTCTGAGTAAACATCTGAGACGATTCACACAGTAATTGTGGAGGAAGGAACACAGTTGTCCTTCAGGGACTGAGACTCTGCAGAGGGCTTCCTCCTGACAGGGAGACCACTGAAAACTGAAGTCTTCAGGGTATTTGGTGTTCGTGGAGGCCTCTTAAAATCCTGCAGGTGCCATCAGCTTTGGAAAGCCTGATCCTGCCAGAGGAGCAAGCACAGAGCTTGCCTGCACCCGGTGGGTGACCACTGTGATTCACTCACGCATCACTCACGTGAGGTAAATTTTCCTTAGGAGGATAAATCTTAATTTCTCTCTAGCTATGCAGGGAAGTTAACGAGAGGGCCTCTGAGCCTTAAGACCTTCAGGATTCTGATATGGAAGGTTTTGTTCCCAGGGACAGAAAGCCGAAGGAGGTCAGTCCTGCAGATGTTGTTCCAGAAATCTGTGAGTGCCTTTGAGCCTGTGTTGAGGATCTGGTATAACCAAAGAGCTCTGGGGTGAATCGATGTATTGGGTTCTTATCTTGCATTTCCCAAGTTAGAAATGTTTAATATTAATTATTTTCCCCTTAAAGTTTCCTTATTCTAAAGCACGAATACACTATTTATGTAAGCTAACCTCATTACATATAGCAACAAATGAGATTTTTAAAAATACACTTATTATTCTGAGAACTCCTGATATGAATTTGTCATTTTGAAATCAGTATTAAACTGGCGAGAAGTGCCTTCGTTTCTTCCTAGTTTTATGCAGCAAGGAGCAGAAGCCCCATCATTTTCGTTGTGAACAGTGAGTAGAGATAAGTGTTCCCACCCGCTAAACTCTTTGGTGTAAATTTAGATAGGGCGCGTTAATCTAAATACAAATCCTGCCTTTTAAAATGCTCTCCTATACTGTCTGTCAAGAACTCCGGAGCAGCAGTGACCTACTCCTACTGTGACATTATTGTTTTTAGTCCACCAACGAGAAAAATAAGTGAACTCTTAGGTATCTCAAGAGGCAAAGTGTCAACTATATAACAGTTCTAGAATTCTGGACTCATGAAGAAAACATTGGAAAAAATGGAAATCCCTGGAAAGATATAAGAAACAAAAAAGGGAAATATTTGGTAAGTCCATCACAGTTTTACCTATTTGAGGAGCAGTCATTTTTAAGATCTTCCAACATTTGAACATATAACTAATTTAAAGTCCAGGTTTATTAGCGCTATGGGGCTTCTTATGAAAATGTGCAGCATAATTCATAATGTGCCCAATTATAGGATTATATAATGTATATTATAGAACCATGCACTGTTTCCTTTATTGCATTCATTCATCGTCTAGTCTCCCCATAGGTAAGGGCAGGAAACAAGTTAAAGATAATAATTGATATTCCTAAACTTCTGGGACTACTTGGTACCAATGAGGTAGAATAGAAGCCTCTGTCTGCCACAATGATACTGCCCGGGGCCCCCAGAACAGCAAAGTCTAAAGCAGTCCTTATTAATATTTCATGGGCAGTAGTGGAAGAAGGGTTGTAGAATCTCACTAAATGTATAGAATACCTAGGATCTTGGAGATGGACCATGCATCCTGGTTTGTATTATTCTGGACATACTGTCTGGTTGAGACAAGAACTTAGGTGAGATATAAGATTGCAGTTTTTAGTGTGTGAAAGGGTGATATCCTGCTTGAAGTTTCAAAATCAGCTTGGACCAATGAAGACTGAATTGGTGCCTTGGAAATAAGAAATGGCTTTGAACTTTGTCCAGGGAACTGTTTCCCTGATTGTGACTGGATTTGGCACCATGGGGAACATCTCTGTTTCTTTGAATTACATGTTCAGTTTTGGGGGAAACATTGGGAAGAAGTTGACACGCCTTATCCTCATCCACTTGGCTTTTACAAATATCCTGACCCTTCTTGTGAAAGGATTGCCAAAGACAATAGCAGAGTTTGGTATAAAAAACTTCCTGGATGACACAGGTTGTAAGAGTGTTGTTTACCTGGAGAGGGTGGCCCGAGGCCTGTCCATCTGCATCAGCAGTCTCCTCACGGTGGTCCAGGCCATCACCATCAGCCCCAGAGCCTCTGGGTGGAGGAGGCTCAAGCCGAGGACTTCCCACATCCTCCTCTTCTTTTCCTTCATTTGGATTCTCAATTCTTTAATAAGTACAAACTTACTCCATTCCATCTCAAGCAGGAGCCCGAATGTGTCACATATTAATAATGATGACTATTGCTATTTTCTACCAGAAGGTCAGAAAACAAAATGGATATATCTCTCCCTCATGGTCCTCAGAGATGCCCTGTTTCAGGGGGTCATGGGCGGGGCCAGTGGCTACATGGTGTTTCTTCTCCACCAGCATCACCAGCGTGTCCGCCACCTGCACACCTCCAGGCTTCTCCACAGAACTCCCCCTGAGCTGAGAGCCGCCAAAGGCGTTCTTCTTCTCATGCTGTGCTTTCTCTTCTTCTACTGGACAGATTGTGTGTGTTCTCTCCTTGTAAGTTTATTTTTAGATAAGAACTACTTGATGGTAAATATTCAAGGGTTTCTGGCCCTTGGCTATGCAGCTATGAGTCCTCTTGTGCTGGCTCACAGAGATGGACATCTGGCTGAATGCGGGCACATTCTGTGTGGGAGAAATTGAGACAATGTTTGCTTCTTTTGTCTGCTAGCAAAGTATGGTAGTTTGAATGTAGGTCTCACTATAGACTCAAGTGTTTATTAAAAAAAAAAAAAAACAAGTCTTGTCTCCTGCTGCCTGGCGGGAGGAGTGGTCACTGGGGAAGGGCAAATCTGATTTCTAGCCCAGAGGTATGCAGAGAGTAGTCTGAGCTATGGTCTGAGTCCCTGCCGTTTGTTGTCTGTTTTGTGCGTGCTCGTTTAGGGTACTGGATGGTGGCATCTCTCACTGCTTAGATCTGTGAAAGGGAGCCAGCTTCTGCCATTATGAAACTTCCCCTGGATCTCTAAGCTTCAAATAAATCCCTTCTGCCCATGAACTGTGTCTGTTTGAAAGTTCATCCCACAAAGGTGAAGCTGACTACAAAAGAAATGTAAGTTTGAAAGAACTTGTGTTCTTTAATGCTGCGTGTCAAACAAAATCGCATCCAAGTGACTTAAACATGTGTTCATTCTCAGAAAATAACCGCAGTGATATTCAACTCTGAGCAGATGTAGAGATCTTAGCAAATTACAGTGACACAGAAATCTCATTCTATTGGTGGCCACCCTCAAGAAGTGGCTTTCATTGTATTTGTGAAACTGATTATTTTCACTACCTTAATTTCAACCATAGAAAGCATAACCTGAATTTCATAAACAATTCCAAAATTTGTCTTTTTTTTTGCAAGACATACTGTACGCTATACCCAATGCTATCAAGGTACTTGCTCTTTGAAAACTCAATCAAGGAGAATTCTAGGGGACTGGAGAAATAGCTCAGTGGTTAAGACACTTGTCTACAAAGGCCAAGGACCCAGGTTTCATTCCCCAGGACCCACGTAAAGCCAGATGCACAAGATGGCACATGCATCCAGAATTCATTTGCTAGAGACCCTGGTATGCCTATTGTCTCTCTTTCTCTATCTGTCTCTGTCTGTCTGTCTGTTTGTCTGTCTGTCTCTCTCTCTTAAATAATAAATAAAAAAGAAAATGTAGAAAAAGAAAAAGGAGAGAAGATAATTATGTATTTCCAAAATAAAACCACTTATATATTAGTACAAGGAGTGACTTTTACTCTTCCAGGAAAGGATTGTGAAGGAATGTCGAGTTCACATAGAATGGCAAACAATGTAATTTCAGTCACTAGAACTACAGCACAGAAGTAACAGGGTATAGATTCTGCAAAATACATTTAATTATATTCCCAAAGAGTCTCTGTAAGCATGTAAGAAACTCCAGAGATCATGAGATTAACTAAGGGAATGGATGCACATTAAAGTTACGTTTGTATCTTTGTTTTCCTCGTTGATAAAAATAATGAATGGGGATTCATTATTTTTCAGAATGAATGAAAGAATAAAGTTGAAACTTGACTGTGGCTTGTTTGCAGCTCTTATTGTTTAGTGTGCAGGCAATCTCTGTCATACTTCAAATGAGGAATTCAGTTCTTAGTTCATTTAACTGGATCCGTAAAATAAAGTATTGGCTAGAACACATGGTACTGGTAATCAGATGTGTGAGTAATACACTTTAAAAATTCTTATTGATATTTCACTTACCATGTAATCATTGAACATACTATTATTTAAATATTTCTAATGTATTAATTTACAACTCTTGTAAACATTTGGGTTCCTAGCTGCTCTCCCTAATAGTGTGGAATGTGTGTTTATTTTTGGTTTGTTTGTGTTTTAATTTTTTACATGTATGTATGTATCCTCTGTCATCCTCTCTTTGTGTTTTTTAAAATGATTTTTAAATGCAGAAGGAGAAAGAGAGGCGCCAGGACTGCTAGCCACTGCAAACAAACGTTTTTGTTGGCTTTATGTGGGTACCCAGGCCGTTAAGCTTTGCTGGCAAGTGTCTTAACCACTGAGCCATCTCTCCAACCCCTCTCTTTCACTGTCTCTTTTTGCCCCCTTCCTTCCCTCTCTCACTTTCTCCTCCACTGATATTTATCTCCACTGCCTGCAAAGCTTTCTCTCCCTGTCTCTTCTTACATTTCTAATCTTATTAAACTGATTTTGGGAGGATTTCCACAGAGATTATAAGACTTGGTTAAAATCAAAAGCATTATTGAGGAATCTATTCAATATCAAGAGAATAATAGGTTATATGGAGAGAGAGATAGAACAATATCTGGCAACATTTCCCCTGATATTTGAAAATTATAGCATAAATTGAAGAATACACTTGTGAAAGGATGAGATGTAAGAGGGGAAGTCAGAACACGGAGAATACATAGGGAAATGAGACACAGTGAGCAGGGCTGAACTCCTGGGAGATCTCTCAACCCAGAGCATAAGGTGGGATTTGAACCCATGCCTTCAGAGCACAGAGCTTTAGCAGTCCATCACCTTAACCATGCAAACCGTTGTGACTTGCCATATTGCCTTTGAGTGCTTCACTTCAGAGCTTACTCAGATGTGGATCCATAATTCTGTCTTAGGAAGACGCTTTGAAGACACTGGGACGTGCGCAGAGAGCAGACTTACACCCAGATGAAAAAGACAGTGAGTGGGAAGTTGCCAGGAGGCAGAATAAAGAATAGATCCAGGTTTCACAGTGGTCACATCTATGATTAAAATGTGACATATTATGGAAACAATGTGCCCGTTGCTCTCCAAAGTTCATCCTAGCAGCTGTGGTAGCCACCAGGTCAAGTCACTGGAGATCCACACTTCCCAGAGTAGCTGACAGCTGCTGGGAAGGGGTAGCTACTGGTAACTTCCCCATTTCACAGTAAATAACCGACAGTCTATGGTCATGTGAGCAACCCTAATTTAACTCAATTGGTAAAAACAGAAAAGCCTGAAAATAAGATGGAGATTCATGGTAAGAAGAAGGGTGTGAATCGGAGGAGGAGAGGATCAGAGGATAATTGGGGGGACATAAGACCAAAGTGCATTATATACACACATGAGAATGTCAAAAATGGAAAAGATGAGCCGACTCCTCCGGTATGCCAGGCTAGGAGGAGGCTGTTTATGACAAACTCATGAAGTTTGTCATAAAAAATATTCCTGGGCTGGAGAGATGGCTCAGCGGTTAAGGCACTTGCCTCCAGTGCCTAAGGCCCTGGCTTCAATTCCCCAGGACCCACATAAGCCAGGCCCACAAGGTGGTGGCCCTGGTGCTCTCTCTCTCTCTCTCTTTCTCAATCTCTCTCTTTCTCAATCTCTTTCTGCTTGAAAATGAACAAATAAAATATTAAAAAATATTCCTTCATATTATGGAGTTACCATCTCTGTGCTGAGCTCTGGATCAGGTCAGGACCCCCGAAGTCCAGCAGCCTTGATGCGGGTATTGGGGACTACATGTTCCAAGCACTTCTCTGTAAGACCTGAGGGGTCATGTGCTCCATCCTTAGCCACAACTGGACATAACAAAAGATGACACTTCAGCCCCAATCCTGCTCAGCTTCCTCCTCTGCATGCAGGCCTCTCTCTGACACTGACAAGGTGGTGAGGTGGCTATAAATAGACTAGCCCTCTGCCACTGGTCCAGCTCACTAGCCATCCCACGCAAGACAGAGTCACCGTCCAGCCTATGATGTCTGTGCAGCATTGTCGTTTGTCCTGCTCGATGCCTCAGCCCTCCACACCCTCTATATCTCAGCTTTCTCATCTGTCCTCCATCAGGTTCAAGTCCATATACTTTTTGGGTGTGAAGCCCAAGATTACTTCAAGATATCTCTAAGTCCAGAAGTAAATACTTTTAAATTTTTTTTATTTATAATCAGAGAGGAGGGGGAGGGAGGCCACTGCAAACAAACTCCAGATGCATACACCACTTTGCATATCTGGCTTTAGTCATTAGACTTTGCAGGCAAGCCATCTCTCTGGCCCTAACTACTTTTTCTAGCAAGTACTGACCATTTATCAATGTTCCTTTACTTTGGAAATGTTGAGAATTAAGCCACTTGAGGTTCTACATGTTTCTTCAGAGTCTACTTCTGGCTTTGGCGATGAAAGGAGAGACAGGGAAAAGACTGGAACAAGATTTAGAAGTCCAGGTGCCTTGGGGATCTGTTCCTCATAGTCCGTGACTCATGGATGCACAGACATTGCCATTAGGATCAGGAAGTTTCTGAGCTCAAGAAATCCTGGGGCACCAGGGAGAGGGCAGAGCTGGCCTTGGGGATAGAGATGTGCAGAAGGAACCCTTCTCCCCTGGTGAAACCTCAGCTCACGATGATGAGAGACATATTGACAGGAGTGAGAGTTGGCCGTGAGCACTGGGACCCCAGGAGGGATAGATAGGGCCTGGCTGTGAGCTGTCAGAGCACCCACACTGAGCACGGTTGGGACTGTACAGGTGAGTGCTCTGGATACTTGCAGATTCTGCTGCCTTTGGCTGGGGAAGGAAAGCTGTGCGGCAGGCCAGGCCAGGGGGGAGGTGATGGGAGAGAAGGGTCTGAGTTACCTTTTCACTGAGGAACACCAAGGTGGTAGGATTGTGGGGAGAAATGGCTGGCTTATCATTTTCCAACTTCCATTCAATTCTGTTTCTGTATCATGAGGACTGTGTTACAGTAGAAGCAAGACCAGAAGAAAGCCAAAGCATATGATCAGGTTCCTGATATGAAACAATCATGTACACTGACATCTTTCAGAATCCATTCTAATCAGTAGAATAAAGAGATGAAAAAAATAGAATCTTACTTGCGTTTCCCACATGTCTTCTCCTAGGTCTGTGGTTGAACTCTGAGGATGAACTGGAGCAACCTCATCCGGGAAGTCATCTTCTTTACTCTCAGTGGTCCTGGAATTATTGGGAATATCCTAATATTTCAGAGACATGTATATATTTTTGTCATGAGAACTGAGAAAAAAACCCATAGACCTTATCCTCATTCACTTGGCATTTTCAAATATAACAATTATTTGTAACAGAATTCAAAGACATGGCCACAGTTTTTTATTTCAGGAACCTCCTAGGTGATGCTGGTTGTAAAGTTATGGTTTTTCTGGGAAGGATGGCCCGAGGTCTTTCCATCTGCACCACGTGTCTGCTCAGCATGGTGCAGGCTGTCACCATCAGTCCCAGGACCACCCTGTGGAGGAAACTCAAACCACAGACTGCAGGGCAGGTTCTTCCCTTTCTCCTCCTCTTTTGGGTCTTTAATTCTCTGATAAGCTCCAACTTGCTCTACTATATCACAGCTGTCAGAAGCATGAATAATTCAGCTATTGGCATGTATGGTGTGTATTGCATTATGCTACCATCTAGGCAAATGGTAAGGTGGACTGTCCTCTTTCTCTTGTCTATTCGTGATGTCATCTTCCAGAGCTTCATGGGCTGGAGCAGTGTGTCCATGGCTCTCCATCTGTATCGACATCACAAGCATGTCTCCTACCTTCACAGCTCCAAGTGTGCCAAAAATTCCAGTCCCGAAATCAGAGCCACACAGAGCACTCTCGTTCTCATGGCCTGTTTCCCTTTCTTCTATTGGGTCGACTTCATTTTCTCCTTCTACATAGGTTCCAGAGTGACAAATGATTCCTTAATTTTAGTGACTAAAACTTTTATAGACCTGGGTTATGCTGCTCTCAGCCCTTTTGTCTTGATCAGCAGAGATGTGGCTAACTGCTGGAGTACTCGCTAAATGCTGAGACTACATTCGCCACACATTTATCCACGAATGGAAGGTACATGCATGAAGAATTACTTTGATCTAATAACTTTCTTAAGAAATGGATTTTGCTGTGAGTCTGGTCTAGAGCTGTCGTCCTCTGGTCTTGCTCATTACAGTTTAGCACAACGACAACAAGCATTACCAAGTGTTCTAATGTATCAGAAAAATCAAAGCAAATGAGGTTTATAATAATGGATTTACTTTTTTAAAAAGTCTGGGACTAAACAATCTAAGACCTGTTGAGGTTTTCCAGCAAGTTTGAGTGCCTGAACTTCTGTCTGATGCACACCATAAACTAACTGCTCTTCATCTTATTTATTCACAATAGGGGGAGGGAGGTTCCATAGCCGTCCTTTATACAGTGTAACTTCAGAACCCACCAGAGTTGTATATATGGTATACATGGTTCGAGTCTTTCTCTCTTTCTCTCTTTCTTTCTTTTTCTTTTTTTGGTTTTTAAAGGAAGGGTCTTGCTCTAGCCCGGGCTGACCTGGAATTCACTATGTAGTCTCAGGGTGGCCCTGAACTCACAGCAATCCCCCTACCTCTGCCTCCAGAGTGCTGGGATTAAAGGCGTGCGCCACCACGCCTGGCTAAGTTCCAGTCTTTCTTGAGAAGCCCATGCTCCCCCCATCCTACAGAATGCAATGTTCCCGAGTGGGCAGAGCCAGTAGCTAAATTGTATTTATTTCTTCTTCACAAGTGTAACCCGTAGTCTTCTCCCTTCCAAAGTCAATGTTTTCTCTACCAAACCTTCCTGAACTGAGAGCTGCTAAAGGTGTTCACATCATATTTTGTTTTCTTTTATTAAATAGAACATGCTTCCCCCTACCATGTTTTTTAACGTTAATATTTTAACATTTCTCTTTAGAGAATAATCCATGATATTAAGTATGGTACAATTTCTGACCATTGTCAGACGCTCATTAATTTTAGTTGCCTGATTCAGAATTTCCAATGGCCTCTCCTCATGATGCCTCATGTTCTGGGGCTAGGAAAATAGTGTCACCTGAGCATTAGGTCTCAGGTTCTGCCATTCCAGCACATTCCTTCACATCAGGAAGTAGAAAGGCCACTGAAGAAGGAGCAAAGACTGACTCCAGGGCCTCATGGGATCAGGTCGCAGCAGCTGCCTATGGT
>PVHP010003219.1:0-80742 GCA_004024765.1 Zapus hudsonius
GGAGCTTGGTTGTGGGGCAGTGATGACTAGAATTTGAAGTTGGTTGGCAGAGGAATTATTTTTCCTCCCGTCGTCACCCCACCTCACTATCCCTGTAACCTAGAGCAATTTAGGTCAGAAATGGACAACCACTGCCAAGCTCTTGATTCTGCCTACAGCTAGCTGACCAGCATGTATGCAGTGATTTCATTCAAAAACAAAGATGAGAAACCACCCCTGAACTTGGGTTTGTCTGTGAGCAATCTCATCACTGAATAGTGTTTTTAGAGCAAAGGCGCTTGGTAGAAAGAGAACTAGGTCCTCAGGAGACAGCTTACTCTAATGAGTCAGTTCCCATATTGTTACTGAGCAGGACTTGGTGGTTAGAAGGCTCCAGGGGGTAAAAATTGCTGTAATTAAAATAAAGTAATTGGCAGGTTTGTGCAAAATACAGGATTTTTTTGTTTTGATTCCTAAGAAGCCAAATAAGGACGTTGCGTGTATACATTGTTTTTTCTCCCTGTACATTTTCCATGCTAAGAAATAGGGCCTTTAAAAAAATTCGTATTATTATCTGAAATGGGAAAATATGAGCGGTAAGGCAGATAGAATTGCATTTCCATAGAAAGGAAGAACAAAGCTCTCCACCCTGTGCTTGCTTTAGAGTCTGGACCAAAGAAAGCATTGCAGGATCTAGTCCAAATCTTCAGATGGGAATTCCTGGACCCTGTGAGGTTCTGGTGGGCATGTGCTGGGGGTGGGCGTAAAGGTACAGAGTGCATTTAAGGGATTCTATTTCAGACCTTAACTACCATAAGATACTCTTCATTACCCATCTTCTCCTTCCCCAGTGGGCCTCCCCCCTTGATAAGAGAAAGGTCAGTCCCCCCCCCATCCCTAATCTTGAGAAGATGCTCCTGAGACCTTGCATAGGAAAACACCTGGGCTCCAAACAAAGGGCTGATTGAAATAGCAGTGCTTGTGTTGATGAAAATTAATGACACTAATGACAGGATAACAAATACTTTTGCAATTCAGGTGGCATCCAATTCTTTATTTTCCACAGAATTGAAAGGGGACTTAATTGAGTTGTCAGTTGATCATTAAAAATAATTTTAGTGATAGATCACTCTGAGATTTTTTTGGCATATGTCCCAGAAGTAATTCAAACTATTGAGGAAAAAATTATTATAGTAAACTTAAATTTTCATGTAATTGTTTTTGTGAACAAGGTCTCCTGGCTTTTAGATTATAAGAAAGGAGGGATCAAGTCGGAATACAATTGATGCTGGTTTTAGCAATGGTTCTCTACTAGTGTGTAGCTTAATTAGTAAAAGTGCATCATCTGTCTCATTAAGAGCTGCATTTCTAAAAGAGCTTATTGCATCTTTCTTTTTTTTGAGGAAGTCTTGCTGTCTAGTTTAGGCTCATCTTGAACTCCTGATCCTCCTTAGCTAGCCTCCTGAGTGCTGGGTTATAGGCATTTAACACCACATCCAACATTGTTTTTATACTTTATATGATGTATATTTATATCTCCACTATATAGAACTAATTTTAATCAATATACATAAGGAAATAGTGAGTCTTATCATAATAAACTATTAAATCATACATTTGTGTTTTTATGCATATGTATTTAAAAGTTTTTGTGACCATGAATTAATTATAGATTTTTTGTTTTCAATGAACACATGATATTTATTTATAAATTTCAGTAAGATATATATGTATATGTAATATATCCTTAATTTACAGAAATGTGTGGATGGGGAGATGGGTCAGTGGTTAAAAGTACTTGCTTGCAAAGCCAGCCACAATTTCCCATGAAAGACAAGGAGGAAGGAAAACTTTTATGCTGTTCTCCCTGAGGCATCCTGTGGGTACTTATTCAGCTACAGGAGCTCTGGTTTTTCCCTTTGACCACCCCTGGCTGTATCAGCGCATCTGTTAGGCTGCACAAATACCTGGATTGCCCTCCTAACCTATTTGAGTTACTGTATTGTTGGATATAAACTTACTTAGGTAGCCTTTCTTTTTTAAAAAATATTTTTATTTATTTATAAGGAGAGTGAGGGGTGGGGAGAAAGAGAGAAACAAAGAGAGAATTAGAATGAATGGGCACACCAGGGCCTCTTATTGCTGCAATTGAATTCCAGATGCATAGGCCACTTTGTGCATCTGGCTTTATTTTACATGGGTACTAGGGAATCAAACCTAGGTTGTCAGGCTTTGCAAGCAAGTGCCTTAAGCATGGGGCAATCTCTCTAGCTCTTGGAGACCATGCGTGCAAGTGTTTATGTGTGTCTACACACGCCGCATGGAATGGTCAGTGAAGATGCCTGCTGTGGTTTTGTTGGACTAGCCCCTGCCCTTGGGCATTTGTGAGCTTTCCTTCGGGTGGCACAGCTATGGTAGAGTCTCCTGCAGTTCTCCATTGTGTGCTCAGAGTCTGTGCTAGGTCTTAGGAGCAGGTGATTCCTAAATATTGCCCAACTAACACCTATTTAGAAAACCATACCAGCTCCTGGTAGAACCCTTTTGACCTTGCTGCTGGCTGCCTTGAAAAGAGCAGTGCAGGCTTCAAAGCCATTTTTGCTTAGCTCTCTTATTAATCTGTTTAGGAAATGATTCCTTAGGGAACTAGGATAAGAGGGCCTGCTGCCTCCAAAACAGCTGCCTTTAGGAAGAGACAATGGAAAATGATCCAGTGTAACAATAAAACAGGAGCTGTTGTCCCTCCTGCCCTCGAACTGTGGTTGAAGCATGGAGATGTGTTGTAGGTGGGGAGGGGATGCAGAGTCATCTATTTCACTGTTTCTTTGTCTCGCCATGCTCAAGGGAGATGATGCCTTTCAGCAGTTTGTTTCCTTCCCAGGTTTCGGACACAATGACATAAAATCCAACGTAACAGTAATCAGGCAAACGTATAGAAGGTCAGAGGGATTACACTGGCTTGTGAGTAAGCATCGGTTGGCCTTTGAGCTGTTGACGTGCCAGATGTCTTTGGTATCAGAGAAATGATAAATGACTTTGTGATCAGACACACGAGGTGATTAAAATTGTGGCTTAGTTTGTTCAGGTCTGAGGCTGTGTCCTCTGGGTTCTGGCCCACTCAGAAGCATCTTTCATTTTTACCAGTGTACCTAAGTAGAAGAAAATAAGATCTTACACTTTATGGCTAAAAAAATGGAAATAATCAAGATATGTAAAGAAAAAGTATCAAAGTCTATAAATGATCCCACCACCAGAAATAGAAGGTGTTTTCTTATGTCTTCATATATTTTATTGATGCATTTGATTTGAGTCATGTAATAGTTACCACTCAGCATCCATTTAATGATAGATTGCACATAAATTTCTATTTCAAAAGATAATGCTAATTTTCATTGCTGGAATTTTAAGTGATAGTATCATCTTTACAGTTAACAATTGCTCTGATTTTCCCTGTTTCCAACACTGGCTGTAAGTACCTGGAAGTCACTAATGACTTCATACACAGGCAATTACCAGGCCTTTCAGGTGCTTCTAGTGGTTCATTTCCCACTCAAAAAAGAGAACAAAGGCAAGCCCTCTGAGGAATCTGGCCCAAACTTCCTTTTTCTTTTCTTCTCTCCCCCCTCCTCCTACACTGTTTCATTTTAGCTCAGTCTGACCTTGAACTCACAGAAATCTTCTTACTTCAGTCTTCCAAGTGCTGGGATTATGTTTGTGAGTCACCATGCTCAAAAAAGGAAGATAATTCAAGATCTAAAGAGAGAGCCAGGTGCATCGAAGCTTCTGGCTTTTCTGGAAGCATTCTTGTTTTTGCAGGTATTTCTTCTGTTTGGCCACATAGGGGTGCCTCTTCTAGGCACTGGATAGTTCCTTAAACTGCCCTGTAGAATTCCACCACAGCAAACCCATGGAAACATTTGCATAAAATTTTTTTTGTACAGTGTTACTGTCTGAATTTCTCCTTCTCCCCCCATTGTATGTTGAAGTCCTAAGCCAGAATGTGACTATATTTGGAGATAGGACTTTTACACAGGTAACTAAATTAAAATGAAGCATTTAGGGTTGGCATTATCTAATCAGCCTGGTATCCTATAATTGGACAAACACAGAGACACGAGGGGTATATGTAGACAGAGGGAGTGCCATGTAAAGACACAGCCAGATGTGCAAACATCTGCAAGGCAAGGAGAAGGGCCTCAGTGAATCAAGTTTGCCAAACACCTTGACTTGGGACTAGAGACTCCATCCCTGTGAGAAAAGGAATTTCTCTTGTTGATGCTGTCCGCCTGTGGGGGTTTGTTAGTGCAACCCTAGCAAAACTAACAAGGTAGCTAGATGAATCATTAGGAATATTTGCTAATGGCTTCCCCCCTCCCCAGCTATGATTACCTGGGGAAAATTTCAATGTGCATGTGCATGTTCAAAAGAACAACAAAACCCTTTAGGGGGTACGAGGATGGGACCAGGGTAGAGGATACCTAGGTGGATGTAGTTTTTGGTAAAACACCAGTTCCTATTTTATGTGATCAGTTCCATTATGCTATACTTTGTAACTTGCATCTGTGTAACATTAAGTGATTTTTCTATAGATGACATAATCAGTTAATGCTAAAGAGAAAAGCTAAGTGCATTAAAAAGGCAAAAACACGTGTTTATATGGGTCTTATTTAGTGAAATTAAATATGACACGGTCAGAATTCTTATTCCTATTCATTTTCAGTTTTTCTTTTCAATAGCTAGTCTATTCTGCGGAGCACATTATAATTGTCCTCATTAGTTATTTCTTTATGGGAGATGGGTTACTTTGCCATCGAACAGGCAAATTAATATCAGAAGTGAACTATTCGGCCATGCCAATTGGAAATACAGAAGTTGAAGCCACTGCAGCATGCTTCTGAAATCTGTGCTTTGAGGAAGGGGGAGGCTCAGAACCTCTCTGGAAGTTGCCCTAACATTTAGAATTAAAAATATGCATCATGTCTTTGAAAGGAAGTTGTGGGTATTTGGTGGAAGTAGATCTGACCCATGTTCATGTCATTTTTTCTTTCGGAAGGTAGCTATGCTAACCACTATGCCACCAAAAGATTTTACTTATTTATCTTTTTTTGATATGCTAACTGTAGAGATTCTTCACACTGTTAGTTCACATTTTGAGCATATAATATTGTTTTATTTTTATTTTATTTTATTTTTGGTTTTTCAAGGTAGGGTCTCGCTCTAGTCCAGGTTGACCTGGAATTCACTATGTAGTCTCAGGGTGGCCCTGAACTCACAGCGATCCTCCTACCTCTGCCTCCCAAGTGCTGGGATTAAAGGCGTGCACCACCTCTCCCAGCTTGGTTTTTTTTTTAACTATCAGTTATTTAAAAGCATTTAAAAAATAATTCATATACTGCTTTTCCTGAATATGTAAGGAGGTCATAACTGATAATGTTTTGGCTTTAAAATTTCTTAGGTAATTTGTGTACTTTATCAGGTTCTTACAGACCTTAGAGTCTTTGCTTAGTCCCCTAATTAAAAATATTTCCAGGCTGGGGAAATGACTCAGTGGTTAAAGGCAGGTACTTGTAAAAAAATTAAGGGCCCAGGTTTGATTCTCCACTCCTACGTAAGGCCAGGTGCACCAAAGTGGCGCATGCATTGGGCACTCATTTGTGGTGACAAGAAACCTGTTCCATCCATACACTCATTTGCTTCCTTCTCATTCTTGCAGATAAGTCAACTAAATCTTTCCTAAGAACTTTTTTGTAAAATACATTGCATATTTTTTTCTTTCTTCATTTAGCAAGAATGAAGCTCAGCATTACTCAGGCAATGCTTCTTAGACAACGCACGAATGCCTTTGAGTAATTCAGCTAAGTATTGTTTGCTCCTGAGTAAATACCCATCTATATCTATATCTATATCTATATCTATATCTATATCTATATCTATATCTATATCTATATCTATACCTATATCTATATATGTTTTCTTTGCCCTTTTTCCCTGGTATTTTGCTTTGAGACCATTATAGTCTCCCCTGCCTGCTCTGCTTTTTACAGTTCCTCCCTGTGCTAGGCTTATGGAACTAGAGATGATGACGCTTGGACGGTCGATGCTTGTGTAGGAACAAGGCCTGCTATGCCTAAGAAACTCAGTTTCAAGAAAAGCTGTTGATGGAACTCAGTTTCTAGTTGAGTTGCTCAACCACAGGCTGATGAAGGTTTGTTGCCAGCCCCACTCAGGCCCAGATTCAGGCCTCAACACAGACCTCATCAGCTCTTAGTTATTTTGCATTTGAAAAATACTAGTTTCTGCCTTACTCAGGCCTGGTTTGTGCTTTGGAATAGAAGCCAAAAGTCTTATCAGAGAGAATAAGAAGTGAGGGAAGCCAAAAGCCTAGAATGATCCATCAAGGTATAATTGACACTCATTGCCTAGTCTTCCCCTAGCTAGTAGCATGCTAGTTTTAGAAATCCCATGAGTCAACTACAGAATAATTTATAGCTCTTCACTTCATTGAAAATGTTTCTTTTAAAAATTAAAATATGTGGGTTGTAATATTCTCAGTTTAAGCTGTCAATACTTAAACGATCCTATTCTAAGTGGCACCTTAATTTTTGTGTTTAAAATGTCAGCCTTGGAGCTGTGTTGTCACATTTGGAAAACCTTCACTTTTCAACAACAGAGCACAAAGTCTTGTGTATTTGCCCACAAAGGACCACACAGGGTGTTGATGTCTGTTTTTTTTTAGGTCTGACATGCTTAAATTGCAATTTTTCATGGATTTTGACTCAAACTAGGACAACAGATGTACCTGATTTTCCCCTTCAGTGATTTATAAATATAGTTGCAAATAGAATTCAAAGTTCTCTTCATCAGCCATGGTCACTGTTGACCTTGCCCAGTCTCCTGTACTCAAACCCCTGTTTTTAAAGGAACTTCACATGTGACAGCAGGTCACCCAAAGAAAGTGACTTTGAGACTTACTTACACAGCAAACATCCAGGTGAAAGTGCAGATGCCACAATCTTGGTAATGGGTTTAAGATGCAAAAATTGACTTCAGTGGAATCTAAATGAAATACTCTTTGAGTTGCTTCACATTTAAAGTGTTTTTCAAAACTCATTTTTAAATTGTTTTGCCACAGAAATAATGATTTAAAGGCATTTAAAAATTTGATTGAGAGTTGATATTCTACCAGTTAAGTACCAGACGGTTTTTAGTACAGAGAGAATGTTTTAAATACTCGTGGACAGAGTATTTTATGCCATAAAATGTGACATGGAGAGTCAGTGATTCAAAACAGTGATAGAGTTTTCAAATTTAAATTTAGATATAATTGTGATCATTACTTTATATATCTAAGTTAATACCTTTAAAATTATAGAATGGTAACAGGTGTTAGTGACACGTGCCTTTAATCTCAGCACTGAGGCTGAGGTTGGAGGAATTTAGAGAGTTGGAGGCCAGGTTGAGACTACAGAGTGAGTTCCAGATCAAGCCTGGCCTAGAATGAGACCTCAACAACCCCACCCCCAACCCCACCCCCACTTCTACAAAAAAAAGTAAAACAATGGTTATTTAGAGGTAGAGAGTGAGTAAGGCCTGGGAAGAGATGTCTGTTGTCATAGGAGAAGCTCATCTTAATAATAATGAAATGAAAGGATTAGGGAGCTCCTAGTTGAACTTCTAGTTAAAGCACACAGTGATGAACTGAGCTATCTCGGTGTGCTCAGGTTGGACTGAAACCAGCACTTAAGGAGAGAAACTGGAGAGGATGTGGGCTTTACATGTGTGTATGTGCGTTTGTGTGTAGATGGTGTACATGCATGTGTGCACGGGTGTGTGGTGTGCAAAGGTCAGGTGCCTTCCTCCATGGCTCTTTGCCTTATTCTTTGAGACAGTATCTCAGATCTCATGGCCACAGATGCCTGTAAGCCCAGTCCTGTGAGGAGTGGAGACTGGAAAATCGCTGAGGCTCACAAAAATGGCAAAAGGTGGAATGATGAAAGATTCTCTTTCAAAAAAACAAGCAGATGAGTGATAGAGGGGTATGTGCGAGGGCATGCGCATCTTCACACTCAGGCACATACCCCACAATCATATCGCATGTACTATGCACATGCACATGCAAATAAATTCCTAGGATATGTATTACCCCAACCCCACTAAATATTATCCTTGACTATTTGTATCTCTTGCTCCTCCTGTTTCTGTGAGCATTAAAATTGCCTGTTTTTTATAAAGAAGGAGTCTTACTCTGTAGCCCAGGCTGAATCACTGTGTAGACCAGGCTGGATTAGAACTCATGGTGATCAGTTTGCCTCAGGCTCCTCAGTGCTGGGACTACAGGTGTGAGCCACCATGCCTGGGTGATTTTAATGGACTGATTTTCTGCTGTTCACTGTGGCCTTCGTGTACTCTCTGATCGTCCCTTCTTGTCTTCCACAAGCATCTCTTGTCAAGGTGGGACTGTCTACCTTGCAGTGAGTGGCACACTGACAGACTGCATTCAGGCTCTCCAGCTACTGGCCAGAAACTTAGCAGCTGAGCCACTTGACCACCTGCTTCTGTTTTTCTCTTCATTTTGCAAATAATGAAAGCTGTTTGCTCTTCTTCTGATATCAACATAGAAGAAAAAGTTCTTTGCAGGAAGTTGGAAAAGGAAGGAAGACCTGTTTGGTTGGTATTTTATATTTTGTTCCCTAAAGAATAATGTATCTTAATTGAGATCCAGAGATTTTGTTCCAGCTTTAGGCTATTTTCCTGATGGAATTTTGTCTACTAATGAACACTTTTGTAGCTGAGAACTATTGGAGATATGTTTGGTGGGAATCCTGGAAATTATAAACGATTTCACATACTTTCCTTTAGTCTTACCCAACAAATTTGCAGTGAGTTTCAGTAAGGTGACAAGTATTTAAAACAGAAATAATTAGCTGAATTATTTTTCCTGAACAACTAATTTTACCTAAAAGAAGGTCCTTTAGACATTTAGCCTGTATTTCAATGAGACTGCCATGATCTTGGAATATTTTATCCCTTGTAAAGGTCATCTTTTCCTCCTCCTCATCCAACGTTACCTGGTATAGCTCCCATTCTCCTGAGAGAACTGAAGTTTACATATAAAGTAAAATACACCTTTGAAGGATTTGATTTGAAATATATACTAGGCTCTAAAGGTACCTTTAATGATAAAATATAGCAAAGTAAATGTCTAAGTTTTCCAAAGGTTTCTCACAATAGCCTCCACAGAGATATTCCTTCTTGTCCTCTTTCTCCTAATAATAATAATAATAGTAATGGAAGAGGTGGGGAAGAAAGTTTAGGATAGCAAAAGTTTTACAGATGTATACTTACCTCTAAGCTCATCAAGCTGATTATATTAAACATGTACAGCGTTTGTATGTTACTCACACCTTAGTAAATAGTTTTTAAAAATGTGTGTGCATGTATTGCGGTGTGTGTGGTGGGGTATGTGGCCTGGAAGTGCCCCATGAACTCATTTTCAGGAGGTGGCTGGAGCTGGAGTTCAGTGTCCTGCTCTGTCTCTCTTCAGCCTCTTCCTACTTGATCCAGAGTCTCTTACTGATGGTGGAGCTTGCTGGGTTTTGCTAGCCCTGTTGATTCCCAGGTCTCTTTGCTCCCCTTTGCTGGACTGGGGTTCCAGGCACATTTCATCATGCCCAGCTGTTTAAGTGGCCACACTTAACTGCTGAGCCATCTCTCCAGCTATAAAGCAGTTTTTTAAAAAGAAGAAACACAAAACACTTGTTCTTGAAAAAAAAATTAATGGCATTTCTGTTGGAAAGATTACCTTATACATAAAACATGCCTTTTAATCTCTCAAGGTACTGGTTCAGATTGACAATGACATTTAAAAGCTCTTGATTTTCTTTGCCTACTATAGAGAACTAGCCATCAGAAACATAGAAATAAAACTACTTTGAGATTCTGTCTTAGTCCATTCAGAATGGCAGTCATGAAGAAAATAAGTGACAACAGATGCTGCCCAGGATGCTGACAGAAGGGCACCTTATACACTGCTGGTGAGAATATAATGGAATTCTATCAGTTTGACAATCAGTGTGGAAGTTTCTTAAAATACACACACACACACACACACACACACACACACACATTCTCTCTCTCTCTCTCTCTCTCTCTCTCTCTCTCTCTCTCACACACACACACACACACACAAAAGAAAAACAAAAACAAACAAACAAACAAACAAACAAAAAAAAAAACAGAAAAAGCCCACTAAAACTAAAACCAAAACTCAAGTTACCATTTGACTCGGCCATGTAGCTCTTGGGTATTTATCCAAAGGAGTCCTGGTCAGCATATCACAGAGATACTTGAACATCAGTGTTTACTGCAGTACCATTCACAGTAGCTAAATTATGGAACCAACCTAGGTATCCATCAACAAAGGACTGGATACAGAAAATGTGGTGCTTATACGTAATGGAATTCATTTCAGCCATAAAGAACAATGAAGCTATTTCATTTTTCAGGAAATGGATGCAACTGGAGATAATCATATTAAATGAACTGAGCTGATCTCAGAAAAACAAATATCTAATGTTTTCTCTCATTTGTGGATCCTTGTCTTTATAGGTTATATACTTGCATGCAAATAGACTTATGTAGCCCTCTATAGTAAAGTAGAAAGCAAGCAAGCAAGCAAGCAAGAAAGAAAGAGATAAGAGCCGGGTGTGGTGGCTTACACCTAATACTCCCAGTATTTTGGAGACTGAGGTAGGATCACGGTGAGTTTCAGGATAGCCCGGGCTCCAGTGAGTTCCAGCTAGGCCTGTGCTAGAGGGAGACCCTGCCTCACTCTGAGAACAAAGCCTTCATGTTTAAGTAAATAAATAGGACAAGGACAAGGAGCCAGCATGTAATTTTTCCTCTTGAGAAAGGAGAAGAGATTTGACAAAGTGGCTGTTGCTAATTCCTCAGTGGGAGAAGTGCTTCAGATGGCAGAGGTGGTGGTCACTCAGGACGAAGGAGGAGGTCTCAAAGGTGTTCGGAGGCTTAGGAGGAATGTGAGGAGGATGTTTCAGTGCCAGGAGCTCTTTGATGAACTTTGCACTGGATCCTAGATGTTCTCATTTGCCTTGGTCTTTCTAGCAGAATTTATCCTTATGTTTAATTCGGTGTCTCCAAGAATATTTGATTCTCTCCATATCATTTTAAGAAACGTACTTGATATTTAGGTATCATGGAAGGAAATTTACTTGGCAGACATGTAGCAGACAAGTTGTTACTTCTAGGATGGATTCAGCCCTTGTTGATATTCTGTTCAGGGTTAATATTAACTCCATGGTTTCTGCCAATGGTACTTACTTTAAAAGATAAAAGAAATTTTACCCTTTAATAGGTAGTTTTGTATCTCATGAGGTTGTGGAAATGCCTTTCGACAATTAGTGACATTTTCTCAATAGTCTGCAGTGGCGCTCGGATAGATCATGGTTTATATTCCAGCTTGTTACTTCCTAGGTGATCGAGCCTTAGATTCTCACCCATATAGTGGGATAATAGTACCCACATCAGATGGCCATGAAACAAGTACGTAATGCACTGAGCTTCACCTCTAGGACATTTGATGTACCCGAAAGAATATATATGTAGATGTATGTACATCTGTATGTGTATATATGCACACACAGATAGACAGAGAGACAGAGAGACAGACAGACAGACAGACAGACAGACAATTAGTCACTTGGGCCAGTTCAAAAATTGTTGTTAGGTGAGATGAATATTTGCCTGTTACATTTTAGATAGAATGTGTTCATTCAAGTATGTATACCTGTATAAATGAAAGAGTGCTCACTTAGTGTTGTTTCTGGAGTATGCAAGTTATCTAGATTGAGAATAACATCTATGATTAGTTTTATTCAGCTTTCAAAGCTCTAAAAATGTGTATTTTATTTCCATGGCTACAGACTTTAAAATACTAATATAATGTCTTTAAAGAACACCAAGTGTGCTATATAACCAATAAAAATGCATAGGGTAGTATGATTGGAATGGGGTAATAATCATATCTACTTCATTGGTTTATCATGCATATTTAATTAATGAATATTTGTAGAGCACTTAAAAAGCATCTGCCTTGCCTATACTATGCTCTGTGTAAATGTTTAAGCTCCATGTAAATGTTTGTTGAATAAACAATTATATAAATAGTGAACACATAAACAAATGGGAACTCTTTTCAGGCTGTCATGGGCTCTGCCAATAGTAGGCACACACCCAGAGGCAGTCATCCATCAGCTGCCATTGGCATAATTTGGGTCTAGTTCCAAAAGAAGAGTCAGGCCAGATTCCTTTTCCAAGAAGGTATACGTAGGAAGTGAGAAATTAAGTCAATTAGCTGTGGGAAGGGGATTCACAATCCAATAAAGAAGGTGACCATTAAAAGATGTCAGCAACAAGACGCCAGCCACTGGCCAGGGCAATGACGAGAGCCAAGCTTGTTGTGCAAGGAGAAAGGGAGAAACTGAGGCACGTGGGATGAGTCTGGAATGCTGGGGTGTGAGGGTTAATCATCTATTGAGGGGCCACTCCACCTTGTTGTTTGTCTTATAACTTGTGAAGCTCTGTTCCTTGTGAAAAAGAACGCGGTGCGATTAGTCAGTCACAAGTACTAGTTTAGCATGCCTTAATTTGTACCTCTTTTTGAGAAATAGTTGTTTTTGATTAGGAAAGAAAAAGGCCACCTGTTGTAGGATGTGGCAATGGAGAAGGTAGCAGCTCCAGTGCAGGAGAACTTGACACCTGGCCTCCATGTGGAGCTGGTGGGGTGCTGCTGATGCTCTAATCAGCCAGGAAATATCAGGCGTCCTGGGATCATTCAGTCGTGCCTGAGAGCTTCGTGTGTTGTAGTGAGTGAAGAGATCAATATGAAAGGTTAATCGTGGCTTACTTACTGTGGCTGCTTTTTCTTCTTTCTTTCCCTCCCTCTCTTCTTCCCTCCCTCAGTCCCTTCTTCACACAACACAGTGAACTCTCTCCTTCCTTTCTTTTTCATTTTAATAAGGTACAGATGCACACAGTGTTTCTGGGATATTTCCCTCAACACTAGTTCAGTTTAGTCAAGGGAACTTGCTACAATGTATGATTCGATATTTCATGTGAGCGTGAAAATAATTGACTCAGGCCGGGCATGGTGGCGCGCCTTTAATCCCAGCATTTGGGAGGCAGAGGTAGGAGGATCACCATGAGTTCAAGGCCACCCTGAGATAGTGAATTCCAGGTCAGCCTGGGCTAGAGTGAGACCCTACCTCGAAAAAAAAAAAAAAAAAAAAAAAAGAAAAAGAAAGAAAAAAATTGATTCCTATGAGGAGCAGTGCAGGGGCAGAGCTGCCTTGGGCTAAGTAGAAGCCAGGAGGTGAAATGGATTCTCCCAGGCCTCTGGGGTTTTTGCTCTAAGTCAACCTGCTTGAGTTTTTTTGGATAAAAAGGCATCATCTTCACTCACTTCTACACCCCAAGGAAGTAAAAGAATGCAGGCCTCCCTTTGTATCTGTGCCTGTCTTTTATACTGGGGGCGGGGGCATGACTGAGATTGGTCCAGTCTTGGTCATGTGTTTCCTCAGAGGCAAAATGGGCTGGGATACCTGACCTCCAGTCCTTCCTGAGCTGTGCTGTGGGGGAGGGGTGCTGGCAGGCAGAGAGGCTCTCTTCCACTCCAGTCAAATGAATGGGAGTGTTTGTTATTCAGGAAACCACTCCTTCAGAGCGCTGATCCCTTGGTGCCAGATAAATGAGGTTTCACACTCTTTGGAATTACTTATTCTCTTTGAAAACATACAAAATAAAAAAAAATGTGATAAGTCTAAAAAATTTACCTACATTGTCATTTTGTAAATTAGAATTTTTTTTACATAAACTATAAGGAAAGACCCCCCCCACCACCACCACCACACCACCACCTCTCTGGCATTTCAATAGCCACAAGAAAAATAACATACCCTCAAAGACTAAGATCCTGAAGCTAGTCTGATGGGAGAATGGCAACTGTGAGTTCAGAGTCCTCTGGTTAGGATGCTCAGGATGAAGGCTTCTTGCCATCCTTTCCTAACAATCACTGCGGGAATAAAAAAAAAAAAAAAAAAAACTACTTCAACATAAAGGTCCTCTAGTTTTGTTAGGCCACATTAACTAAGTTGTGTAAACGTCTTAAGTGAACTATTGATTATTGTTTAAGTGGCCCAGAGAGACTGTTTCAGGATTCATGCTCTCCCCAATAGAGCTTAACCTGTCTTCCTCCTGTAAATAAAACAGTATATAAACTAGCCCAGCCTACTCTAGATAGTCAGCATTCTTAATATTTTTTAACCCTAAAAGAATTGGTTACCGCAGTGTTGGGGTTATCGGTCAATTTAAATAAAAAGAAGTGAAAAATCAATAATAAATAGACAAATAAATAAGAACTAAAGGAAAAATCCAATAATATGCTTTAAAGATTTGCTTGCAATTGAAATGTAGAACTGGTAAGCTGATTTGGTGTTTCACAGGTTGATACTACATAAAGACAGATCTCAGGATCAAAGAACAACCTTCAGATTATCCTTTCAAGTCTAATTAGAATTTATAGGAAATGTAGCCCACTATTAGGTTTTCTATGCCAGACATGAAAGATGCACTTATCTTTCCTTCCTGTTACCATGGACTTAACTAGATTGCTTCATGTGGTTACATGATAGCGTATATGAAAATTTCTTACTTGGATTCTGTAAGAGCAATCTATTCTGTTCTGATTTTAACAGAAATACAGCAAGTTTACAATACCAGATAATTTTATTCTCAAGTCTCAGTTTGTATTGGCTTCTGTGGATGTATGGAAATAGTTGTATGTAGGTGTATTTGAAGGCTATTTGTCATCAGATAGACATCACCATGGGAAATGAAACAGTAGAATATGTTGTGCTCTATAAGTCTTTTCTGCACAAGTCTGCTTTCAGGCTGATTCAGTTACTAAAATTTGAGACTCATGGGAATTAATTCTGTCTACCAACAAATATGAGTTAATGTTTCCACCAGCGTCCAGGAGGTAAAAGGCCTAATGGGTGCTCCTGATGCAGGTCTTTAGGTCCTGCCACAAAGAGCTCAGAGATCCTATTAGTTGGTGAAAATATTTGCTAAGTCTGTAGTCTCAGGATAATTAGTGAGACAGAAATTGCTGAGTGCAATGACAGAATCATTAATAGAGGCTGTAACCAAACACAAGGAAGTCATTCTGAAGATTAGTGTATAGAAGGCTAACGTTTAGCAAATGAATTGTTCTCTGCTGACAGAGTCTATGTTCTTACCTGCTGTAGCCACTGGCCTCTGGCTGGGGAAATAGAGGTATCTAATGAAGGAGACCACCCAGGACTGTCAGAGTTTCCCCTGTCACCTCTGACTTCCATGTGTAGATTTACTTAAGAGATTTAGATGCTTTTCAGAGAGACTGGGAAGGTGTAGTGGTCTTTCTTGGGCCTGGCTGTTCCTCCTTTCCCTTTCCAGGGAAAATTAATTTTATAATCCCATGAACCCCTGGGTGGTCTTTGTGGCCTTAGACTACCTTACAGCTGGATCCTTTCTTGTCCTGTTTGGTTATCTGGTGTTGTGCGAAAGTACATTTCCTTTCCCAATTATATTATCTGACCAATTCAATTTATAGAGTGTTTTTGCAGAGAAAAATTTCATTATCTCATTTGATATTCACAAAAGCCCTTTGAGAGAGGTACAACTGGAGCCTACGTTTGCAGATGAGCTGAGTCACAGAGTGGAATATTTATGGAGCATTTGTTCTACTGCAGCGCACTGAGGTGGACAGATGGGTACTAATAAGTGCAATACACAGTCCTGGTTGCACAGACACTTCCAATCTGGCCAGAGAGGGAGGCTGAACATGATTATCACGAATTGAGGCAATTTATTTTGCGCAAAATGGGAAAAAAAGGATTGCTCATGGGACAGGGATAGCTTCTGTGGAAGGAGAGTCATTGCTGGTCATCTCTTGTTTTCCAAGGAGACTTGGTGCCAGCACCTCCTCAGAGGCCCAAATCCAATGATGCCAAGTCCCACATATAACTTAGTATATAGTATATGCTTACAGTCTTGTTCCCTGTACTCCAGATAGACTTTAAATCACCTAACTCAATGTTGATATCATATAAATGGTATGCATCTATGGAATAGTGATGAGTGAAATAATTCTGAACATGTTGCATTCGCACACAAATTTTTCCCAATATTTTTAACCTGTGGTTGGTTGAATTCCTGGATGTAGCACATGCAGGTATAGAAACCTGACTGACCTCAAACTACAGGCAAGACTAACAGATGCAAGACATCCTTTTCAGAGATGCAACAGAGAAAAATAATAAGACATTAAAGTAGTTCATGTTTTAATAAGCAGAAGTAAGATAGTTTATCTGGTGTTGAGGAATTTACTTAGTGAAACAGTAGAAATAGGTCAGAAAGTCAGGTTGGAATCAAATGATGGGAATTGTGATTGCCAGACTAAGGGTTTTGGCTCGACCCTATATGTCTTTGAGGGAGGGAAGGAGTTGATGAAGGTGGTAGTGGGAATGCAGCAGAAGGTGCCTGGAAAGGAGCACATGGGTTAGAGGCTCCTACAGGGCACCTGCTAGGTGCTGGGACAGGGAGGTGGATGGGAAGAAAGAATGCAGATAGAAGAGAGATTTTGATTGGAATAAAGGATTGGTCCAGTTGATTGATGGGCATTGATGAAGGTGTATAATATGTAGGGTGGTGTTGACTTGAAAAGTTTCTGGAATGTCATTCTAAGAGAAGATCATACCATTTTAGAAAGGCATGTTTATGGCATTGTAGCAAAAAGTAGAATCCTGAAGGGATTTGGCTGTATTCAGAGGGATAAATTGTGGCAAACTTTCTCTGGCTGCTGTTGTATCCTCCATGGCAACCAACACAGAACAGCCACTTTACTGATACATGTTGATGTCTGTAATGAGATGCTTTCAGTTGGCTTGTTATAACTTAGATGAAGCTGGGCTGACTCTTCTCTTAAGTGTAGGCTTATACTGTAGCAACAGAAACAGGACAGACAAGAAATACTTACAATATTTATGAAAACAAATTATTTTTAAGCACTGTTAGGAGATTAGGAAATATCCATTTATCAGAAGCTAATTTTTCTGCTGCTTATTACAACAGGTTCACTAAAGACTTTTATTGAACAACCCTTGATGTTTTGTTTTGACTAGCAGCCTTAATAAAAGATTTTTCAATCTATGAATATTAGGGATTACAGCATTTAATTGATTGTCCAAATGTTATTTTGCAAAGTAACTGCATTTTTTACGTGTTTCTCTGTAATGGGAAATAAACCTGCCAACTTGACTGTCATTTTTTTATATTTTACCAGTAGCTGACAATTAGCTTAAAATAGTATAATTCATTGTCTTTAAGAGTTCTAAAGTCTTCCAAGGGGGGAAAAAAAGTGAAACAGATACCAAAGGTATAATTTATCTGAAAATAACAAACATTCAATCTGCTATTCTATTTCATTTGTTTAAAAAAGTACTTACATTCTATGTACAAGCAGAAGGTGCTGAGAACACAGAGCTTAGATTGTTAGTGACACCAGGTCCAGCAGGTTTGCAGTGTATATACAGAGGTTCCTAATTCTCCAGACCAACAGCAGCCTATGGGAACTTAATGTTGGGGCCCAGCAATCTCCCTGCTCTCCTCTATTTTGTTTATGAATATTGTACTTTCTGAGAAGGCTTTTCAACCTCACTAGGCTTATTCTGCACACTGTGGCTGAAAGGACTCTCCTTGGTATCAGTCATTATACTTCCTAAAATTCTTAGGCCATTGGTCACCTGGGATCAAGTCCAAATTCTTGAGCATGATTAGCAAAGGCATTTTTATGACTGTCATCTAGTCTATCAAGTCTGCTTTTCTAAGATCCCTTTTTATGCTTCTTACCACTTGCCTGGCCATGTTTTGACTGGGTAGAAGCTATCCTCACATCCTTGTCTGCCCCCGGACATCTAAGCCTTGGCTTGGGCTGCTCTCTCCATTTACCTGCCCCTCCCTTTCTTCCCTCCTGGCAAACTTCACTTTATGCTTCGGTCTGTAACCAGATCCCAGGCAGACGTCAAGGCCTTTAGTCTCTGTGTCGTCAAAATGTCTTTTGCATTAATCACCTCCAAATAATTATTCTAAAAATCATTTGGCCACAGATTTCATATTTTAAAAGTCTTTGGTACCAAATGAAGGTCTTTTGGAAGGATGACCTAAGTGTATAGCTGGTTTACAAGGGTGCCCCTAACATGTACATACCTCTGGGGAGCAAGCCACCAGCTGGGGCAGAACTTGGCAAATAGTGTGCCGTCAGGTCGAGTAGGAGATGATGTCTCATTAGAAGGGTGGTGTCAGATGAGCTCTGTGACTCCTCTCATTACCTAGTTGCCAGGGTGCTGGGGGCCAAAACACATCAAGATAATTGTACTCTGAGGTCTTGTCCTCCTATGATGTTCTGAACTCCTCTCAAGTGATGGGGAACACAGATGTCTGGGCCTTAACCACAGTCCACAACTTTAAAATCATTTAACATCATCTTCCCATGTAGTCAGTTATGCATCTAAACATAGGGTGGGAACTAGGAAAAAGTGTGAGGAAATTACATAGTGCTCCATCTTAATGAAAGTAACTTTTTATTTAACTTGCATGTGTATTTAAATTTCTTTTTAAGAATTAGAACCAAACTATACATAATTTCATGTTTATTATTAAGCTTCAAACATGGTGTTCTGCTATTATGACTTCATTTATAAAATGGAATATTAAAGCAGTTGTTTTCTTTTTTGCAAATGAAGCTTGAATTGAATATGTTGAATCATTTGTGTGTACGAGAATAGTCTTTGAATATTCTCTATAGCTAGACATATAATTAAGGATGTCAGTAATTGCTGTTGAACTTCATGTTATAATTAATCAGACATTTATTGAGTGCTGTAACAATGCTGGGTAGTTCATTCCTTATACAGTAAATTAGGGAGTGTCCAGATTTGGAATGTGTGAACACATCATGTAAAGTAGCATTTAAATAATCTTATCTGATTTTTATAGTCTATTATAGAAAGTCATGCTCTGTGAGCTGAGGGAAGAACAAGGTTTAGCTTTATGGCTCATTGATAAAATATAATTTTAATTAGCAAAATATGAAAAATGATGAATATTGCTTATAATCATTTGTTTGTTTTGTTTTATTTTTGTTTTGTGGAGACATTATCTCTCTCTTTTGCCCTTAAACTCATGGCAGGCTTCCTGCCTCAGTCTCTTGAAGTACTGAGATTATAGACATTGAGCCTCCATTTCAGCTTTATTATTCTTCTTTTATGCTATAAAAATCTTAGCAATATTTAAGCCCATATGCAACTTTTCATTACTTCTAAGAAATTAAAGTAATTTGATAGATTGCTTATGAAAATCAACTTTGTGGTTCCCTTCCATAGATAGATATTTTGAATTAAGGACAGGAGACGATGGAGAGAGAGCTTGCATAGAATGTCATGTGGGCTAGTCCTGCCCAGTGTATCCTGAGAGGTTGACCCAGGACAGAGGTGGAGAGGGCACGCTGAGGCTTCAGGTAGGAAGATGGCGAGGCTCAGCTGCTCATGTACTAGTCACACAGCCATGCTCTTATGTTTTCAGTGGGACCCTCAGGGTCTAGGAATCCTGTGGAAACAATCTAGACTATGGGCCCATGTCATGTTGTAGAGCTTTGTATCTGCATGTAGCTCTTTACATCAAAATTATTTTATTTTATTTTAATATTTTATTTATTCAATTTCAAGCAGAGAGAGAGAGAGAGAGAGAGAGAGAGAGAGAGAGAGAGAGCGAGCGCGCACCAGGGACACCACCTTGTTGGTCTGGCTTATGTGGGTCCTGAGGAATTGAACCCAGGGCCTTAGGCATTGGAGGCAAGTGCCTTAACTGCTGAGCCATCTCTCCAGCCCTACATTGAAATTTAAATGAATTCAAAATTAGTTGCACTAAACACATTGTGACTTATTTCAATAGAAATTACAGAGAGTTCAAGTGGACAGTGATGGCCTGGGGTGGAGGCTGCCTTTGGAAAATACCATTATCTGCATTAACAGGATCTCTAGTAAGTCCAGGAAGACTTCTTTGACCTCAGCCATTCACTGTTAGCTGCTCATGCTTTGAGCTCTGGTATCCAGGATCCTCAGTGTGGGAACTTCTGACTAAAGTGTGTGTGTGTGTGTGGGGGGGTGGTCTTGAAAAATTTACAATCTGGCTGTTGCAGTTTGTTCATAATGTTGGTTTATATGGAATATTTCCCAAATTACACTTTTTTTTGTTGGTTGGCTTATTTTTGTTGAGGTAGGATCTCACTCTAGCTCAGGCTGACCTGTAACTCAATCTGTAGTCCCAGGCTGGCCATGAACTCATAGCAATCTTCCTGCCTCTGTCTCCCAAGGGCTGGAATTCAAAGCATATGCCACCAAACCTGGCTTAAAAATCAGGATAGACAAACCATGAAAAAGAAGAGTGAATTCTGATTCTTGGCATGGTAAAAGCTATACCATGTCTCTCCAATGTAAAAAAAAAATCTTAAACTTGCTTAATATGTACTTAGTACATTGTCTTTGTTCAGTTGGAAAAGAATGCTCAAAATGTGGAGCAAATAGCGGTAACCCAAACTGTGATTTTTGGGACATTTATATAATCCTTAATATTCTCTTCAGGAAACTTAAAAAATTATAAATTTATGGATATATTTGTGCACCTGTCCTGGGATTAAAGGCATGTACCACCATGCCTGGCTGTGCTTTGTGATGACAGACACATGTGCCACTTTGAGTCCGACTTTAAGTGGGTGCTGGGGTAGATCGAATTTAGGTTGGCTGGCTTTGCAAACAAATACTTTTAACCAATGCTTTTAACAAATGCTTTTAACCACTGGGCTATCTCAGCAGTCCCTTGGGAAAGCAGTGGACTTTTAAAGGGATCTTCTTGTGTGTGTGGAGGGGAGGGGAACATATTTGCATGCATTTTGTTGTGGTGTTGAAAGGCAGATTGGTAAAGAGGTCTTGTTGACAGGTGGGAAGCCATATGAAAGATAAAGCTCTTTCCTGCTGATCTCTAAGAAGTCATTTAGTCTCTCTATCAATTTCTGTATCACATTCATCATTGATAAATTATAATAACATCTGCCTTGCTTGTCAGAGTCATTGGAGACATGCAGAGAGTTTCAGATTTGAACGATTTCAGATTTCTGATTTGTAGATGAGGAGTGCTCAGCTGATAGTCTACGCCTCTGTGCTAAAATCTGAAAACTGTTATCTGAAGAAGTCCTGGTCCTAAACATTTCAGGGACTGTACAATCAGCCTATGTAGGGAGGTGCTGGGAAAGCTGCCAGTGCAAATGCGGTGCTATAGCCTCAGGGATCCTCTCTTTTCTGGATGAGGTTTAAATCAAAAGGTTGTGTTAAGCCCAAGTGTCCTCAAGTGTGCTCCCTGCTGTCACATGGCTCTGGCCTGGCAGGAATTTGCAGTCAAGAGTCTTATCTTTACTGGAGGGTCAATAGTGAGGATATTGGCATTATGGAGCAGACTTTGAGGAGGCTGCACGAGCTGACGACCCTTTCTGAACTTGTTCACCCTGAGCCTGGGTTCCTGGGATTGTCTGATTCATGGAGGTGTAAGCTCAGTGCCCAGCCTAGAACATCTGTAGAACACAGTTGGCTTGATACAGGATAGAGAGTACTTTATGTACCGCTACTATCTTCACTTCATGCGAGGGATGTTGTCTGATACAGTTACTGGTGAAGGCTGGGCGGGCATTGTGCAAATACAGAACATCATTGTAGAATTTCATATCAATCAGCATTTCAGAGATCAGGTGCAAAGTAAAAGGAGTCTTTGAACCAGTATCTAAGAAGCCAGGATATGTTGTTAGCTGTGAAAGCAAGTCTCTTTATTAGCTCTGCTGTCATTCTCAAACCTACTCATTCTTAAAGGTTAGTCTTTTCACCTCAAATAGCAAACATTTTCTAGATAATTAAATTTTTTTATAGGAATTTTGCCATCTCGATCACAGTGGTCCATTTTGATAATTGCTGCTTTTTAACCCAGAGGCCGAGTTGCTGCTTTCCGTCTCCCAGGGTTCCTAGTGTGATGCCCTGTGCACAGTACTTGCTTATTCAGTGAGTGGGGTTTGTAGAAATTGGAGGGTGATCCTTTTGTTTTGTGAGGACAATGTGTCCTTTACACACATCCCACGTTCTATACTGGAACTGGCAATTAATTTTCTACTTGGAATAATGTTCCAAATAACGAGTTGGCTTTCAGAATGGTCCACTGGGTTAACCCATAATAAGGCTTAGTGGATGGAGAAACATACTTGCTAGCTCTGAAGATTCTTCCACAAACTGATTTAGTGAAATTTTATACAACCAATAACTTAAGTGGATAAGTAGGAAATGGCCTATTTTTACAGTGTAAATCCTAAGTATCCTTTTTGCTAAATTTTATTTCTGACTCCTCATTGTATAAACTTTCTCCTTTCACAGGAACTTTAACTTTCAACCTGAAACCAATGAAAATTTAGCAACTGGTATAAGCTGAGCTAAATTTAATTCTGTCGGCTTATTTGTAAAAGTTGTGCTGCCTTTTTAAAAATCAGCCCTGTGCTTTTTAGGGTTTTTCTTTTAATTAAATGTAATTTTTGAATGGTCTTGTTTGATTAATTTATGCTGTTTTCCTTTGTTGTGGGGAGAATTAATTAAAGACTTAGCAGGTTAGTGCATAGTGGTAACAAAGGCATAAATCTAAAAACTTATTGTGTTACTCCAAAAGTACATATAATTTATCATCAAATAATATTATAAAAACTTCAGTTTACTATTTTCCATCAGCAGTTCCAGACTCTGCAGTCTTTTTAAATTTCCATGGAAAATGACTTTGGCATGCTGGGTGTTATGATCCTATTTGTTACATATTTTTGAAATGATGAATATGAAATCACCTTTAAATTCCTGTTATATGCTAGGCAGTACATTTACTCTTACAGCATCTTAGTTTGAAGAAATGTTCCTTTCTTATTTTACTGCTTAGAATGACGTATCTTTTAGTTTGTTGTATATAAATGATAAATATCCTCCTAAGAATCCGACTTTGGTAGGCTCTGAATGGTAGACCAGTTGAATTTTGCTGTGTAAAATTTGTAACTGGTACATTTAGATTACATATGCCCTATGTGCTCATTTTCAGTTGACTCAAGGAAATAGAATTTTCTCAGTTCTGCAAGCTAAGAATTGCCGTACACATTGCCTTTCTGTTAGTCTCTGTGACTTGTACCCTTTCATAACAGGGACCTGTATCTTCAGGTCTGCTGCATAGCCCATAGGCCCAGTTGCCATAGCTATGACCATTTCATTTGAGGGGAAATCTTTAGTGAGTTAAGAATATTAAGTTCAATTGTTAATATTGGAGTCTTTAGCAGCCAGCTATACTGAAACTGTTTCTCACTTATTACTTATGGGAGAGTTAAATGTTGATACTTTCTTTCATGGGATGGCCTGATTGTCCATCTTCTGAGCTTGTAACATAGTAAACGGAAGAGCTATTCTTTAGTTTTTCCAAAGTTAAAACTGAGCATGTGCCCCTATGTAAAAGTTCTTTTCTAAATAGAGCATTAGAGCAAACAGCATTCCTTTTTCATTTGAATCTTTAAATGGAATTTGTTACACTTTGTCTCAGATGCAACTGAACATCAACTTATTCAAGATTTATTATTTCTTTTTTTTTTTAAAAACCATTAGCAGTTTGGTGCTCTAGTTAAAGATACTGTGGTTCTATGGTCGCCATTTCTGAGTGACTGCCGTTCCTCAACATATTGAATCTCAAGCTAGGAACAGGTTCTTTTTTATTTTTATAATCAGATTCCTATAGTGGTTGGATCATAGAAATCTGTTAAAATACATTTTTTCCTACATGCCATTTTCTTGCTATCCTTTCCATATTATTGCAAAATGGCTTTTGAGTAAGACAAAAACAACAGAGCTCTCTCTATGAAGAGCATTCAGAGAGCCACGATTATAGAACTTCATGTTTGCCAGATTTTTCTCAGCATCAGTGTGGAATTTGGGCAGGATGTTGTGTTGCCGTGTGTGTGACTCAGAGGCAAGTTGGTGATCAGCTCCAGACGCAGTAGTGTCCTTCAGAATCTACACTGTGCCTGACTTTACATTGAAATAAGCACTAAAGGGTCCATCCCCCTAGTCTGTCTTTCTTACCCTGGATGTGTGACAGTTGTGTCGTGCATACACCAGTGAGTCATCTCCTTTTCACTGCTGTCACTAAGCAGTAGTTATAAGGTTTTGATTACTCTTTCTACTTAAGCACTATGTGAAGTACCTAACATGTATTGTTTTATTTCCTCCTGACAGTACTGTGAGGTGGTGACATATTACTGGTGCTGTTCTATCTGTAAGGAAACTGAGATTGCAGGAGACTTGGATCTGTTAAGGCTGGGTCACTATCTTGGTGCAGATGTCAAAGCCTGGGCTTTAGCAATTATGAAACTATCCTAGCTGCAGATACAAATCTGCACTGTTATAAAACTTCTTCAGGCATGTGTATTCCAGCGTATCCTCTAGCATCTGGCTCCAGAGGGTAATAAAGTTACTCCCTCATCCTTGAGAGTCACTTATGTTATGAATGTTGTGCTTCGTGGAGATAAGGAACTACCGTACTCACCCTCCACTTCGTAACTCTGAAAATAATTGTACGTGTAAACCTTTCCAAGAATTCTGGCTGAAGCCCATTGTGATTACATTTGTAACATTTCCTCAAAGGTGGATGAGAAATGTCTGACTGTAGAGAAGCACTCACTGAGAAGAGACACTGGGGCCCACAAATCCTGGGCAAGTGAAGGTGTTGGTCAGCCCCTCTGATGGCCAGTGCTGGGAGAATTTCTAGAGTAGAGGAAGTGCACCTGTGCCACCAATAAGGAGACAGAGGTGGAGGTAGGTGAGATGAGTTGATCTGAACTTGCACTTGGGCAGATCTGGGGTGGGAACTAGGATGCTCACTCATGAGGGAGGACATGGTTGACTTACTGTTCAGTTGGTGGGCTTTATTTCTGGTCATGAAGGAAGTAACTTGGTACACAATTATCTGTGGTAATCTGCCAAAATGGAACAAGGTTATCTTCAAAAATGAGGTACAGATATCCACAGCAACTTATTCAAAGTCGGGAACAGTGTGGGTGGAGAAGGAGTTATTCTTGGAAGGAAACATCAGTGAGACTACCCATGAGTTATCTAAAAATTTGAAAATTTGGACCTTGATATTTTTGCCACCTGTAATAAAAGAATATTCATTTATTGCTGCATTGGCATTAGATCTTTGGAGGAAATAATTTTATTACAAGGGCAGTGTTAGGATCTCAAAAGGAGAAATTCCTCAAGGCAGAAAACTATTTCAAAGCATGGTCTTTGAAATCATGTCTAGGTTCAAGTTTTGGCTTAGGCTAAATGTAACTTTGTTATTTTAGGCAAGTTCCTCAGCTTCTCCCAGCTTACATTTCCAGTTGTGCTGAGTCCAGGAAATAGACACATAGAAATAATGCGTTCTGATAAGGCATAAATTTTCTTTTCACAGTTTATGTGAACTTGTGTTCTCTTGTCCAAGATAGCATGGTTGACCTCTTATCTGCTACTATTCTTTCATTTTCTGCAAAATAAAGATACATTATGTGCTTTTTATAATGTACTCTTTTCCTTTTCTTTTAAATCTCTCTCTGAGTTGTTTCTTTTGTAGGGAGACTTTATGAAACCCTTGTATTCTCATACACAGAGGATTTATCAGACCCGTGTTGGCGTGGAAACAGAAGTGGCCACATGTGCTCGGTATCTGCCCTCTTAGCAGGCTCAGCTGCTCACATCAGAATTGTCTTATATTCCCCTCCCCCCACTTAGCTGGCTTATATCAGCCTGTGGAATCTTTGATTGAGCTAAAAAATAGTGGCATTTTTCAAGAGGGAAGCTTAGAAACATTAATGACAGAAGGATGGCAGTGACACCCTCTTCTAGAGCCTAGGATGTTTCTGCAGCTGCACCATCTTTTACTCCACAGACATTCATGAATCCTAAGACCCTGCTTATTTGCATGAAACATCTCCATGAAGAGTTCTTACAAAAGGGATGTGGAGCAGAGCCAGACAGATACAGAGTAGAGGTGAAGATGTGGACCCTGTACCCAAACTGCCTGACTTGAACCAAGCTGTGTGCCTTGGTTTGCTCATTTGTAAAATGTAGATATTATCTATTATCTCATAGGCTTGTGTTGAAGGTTAACTGAATTTACATTTGCTTATTGTTTAGGTATCTGAAGCTATGTGTTTATTAAGTAAAAAAGTATTGAAAATTGATAATTATTGAGGTACTTGATGAGATGACTGGTTGTCGTGTTTTTTCCTAAAATGAAGGCACAATAAAGCATTGGTTAAATAAATTATCTGATTGATTCCATCAATGCATAAAACCTAAGGGTCAATGTTTCACAACTTAATGACATTTGACTTATTCGATATCTCTAGCTTGTATACACTGATAATCGCATACTTTTTAAAATCAATTTTAAGTCTGAGGCATTCTGCCTCAACAAATTTTAGAATCTGGAAATTACATATGTCTTAAAATCAATGGAAAAAATCAATGGATATATAATACATATTTAAGTTTTTTCTTTTATTTATAATTTGTATTATTTTAGCAAGCAGAGAGAGAGACAGAGATAGTGTGTTAAAAAGAGAGAGAGAGTCAGAGAGAGGATGGGCACATCAGGGCCCCCTTGGCCACTGCAAATGAACTCCAGACACACATGCCCCTTTTGAGCATCTGGCTTAATGTGGATGCTGGGGAATTAAACTCAGTCATTAGGTTATGTAGGCAAGCGCCTTAACTGCTGAGCCATTGCTCAGCCCATATTTAAGTTTTTAACAGATATATAACAAACATAAAATTTGTGTATATTAATATAGGCCATGTAACATGCACTTGTTGCTACATGCATGATGTTTAAATTAGAGTATATATTTAATTATTTATCATTTCTTTATGGTGACCGCTCTCCCAGTTCTTAATGTCTGTTTTTTCTTTTTGTAAAAGATTTGCTATGTAGCCCTGGTTAGCCTGGAACTTATGTAGATCAAACTGGCCTCAGTCTTATCACAATCCTCCTGATTCTGCTTCCCACGTGATGGGATCACAAATATGCATTACATCTAGCTTCCTACTACTTTAAATGTATAACCCTCAATGGATAGATTTAAAGTCATACCTGTCCTTTCACCGTAAACCTTTTATTTAAGCAGGGTTGCAATTTATTAAACCAATATTCTATGAACAAGGTGTCCTAGTAACTCCTGGGTCCATACAATGTATTTATATATACCTTCAGTGTAAGAAGGCCCTGAGGTGTGGGCATGAGGGGTGCTCTATCTGTCCATAGAAGGAAACAGCAGCATTCTTGGTGGCTAGAGACTTCCATAGGGTTCTAGAGAACCAGGGTTTAGGGCTCCCTTGGCTTGGCTTTGGCCACAGAATGCTAGAGATAAGGCCACCCCTTTGGATAGATGTGTGCTCTGTTGTCAGTAACTTGGATATCTCTTGATGGTGAACTCAGAGGTGAGTCCTTTATGAAACTGGAGTCATCTTGGAATCTGGGAAGAATATTTCTGGTAGGAGTCTTTCCTCCAGAAACCCAAGGATAGAATGAATGTCAGCCTTTCTAAATTTGGATGTGGATGGAAAATCCTTCATTTGTCACTAGCCTCTCACTGAAATTTAGCATTCTTTAATTACGAATGATGACAACAAATCATGGTAGAATTTAGTATTTGGATTTACAGTACTTTGCAAATAAGCCACTAGCCCTGTTAAATCCCATTATTTGGTGCATTAGATCAAAACAGAAGCTCAAATAAAACTGCTTCAGATTAAAAAAAATACTTTGATGGCTGTATTTGTGTCTTTTCCTGTATGATCCTGTGATTTTTACCTTTTTTATAATCATTATTCTGAGACCTCAGCTGATTGCTACAGAGGTTCTTGTAGGGCTAAATAATGGAAAAGTTGCAAACTCTGATCTGTTATTTCACTCCGCGTCAGTCCTGGCTCTTGGTTGTTCTTGCAGCCTGTCTGCCATGTTCGCCCCTGTGCACTCCTCAGAGCTGAGATGTGGTCTTTGAATGGTGCTATATTACAACTGCTGACTCCTGCAATACAAATTCTTTAGCTTTTTGTCTGTGGTTTAAGTGTTAAAGAAACCATGTTTCTTTGGCTTTTCTCTCTCCCCAGCACGATGTTCTTACATGGACTTCTGGTGCAAGACGTTGGTTCACTGACAGTTTGCTCGAAAGCTAGATGCTGTGAAAGACACAGAAAGCAGAGAACAGCACTCTCTGGGACTGTGAGGAGAGGCTGAGCTTGTGTGCATGTGCCCAGGGATAATGCAAGGCCCGAGGGGAGGCTGTGGAATGAGATGGGAAGTTGTGAGTCAGGTAGAATGATCAGAAATGGAGAAGTAATTAAATTGAGGCTTTCAAGCTATTCCGGATGGATGCTTCTCTGATCAGAATCTGCTTTTGCTCCTGGGGACTGTTCCTGGGAACTGTTTAGGATGGATTTCTTCACCCCTGTCTTCAATTACTTTGAGTTCAGTACAGAGGTTTTGGTACTCAGGACTTGCCTCCCAGACAATTCTTGTCATTTTGTTTAAATTGTTGCCAAAATTTTCTGAGATATTAGATTTTATAGCATAATGTTAGCTTGTAAGACATACATTTGTGGGTAGCTACTGGGAAAGGGGGGAAGCATTTCAAATGAAAATATTTTTAGGCAAGTATCTCTTAACTATAAGAACATTGATTACTAGGAGCTGGGGAGAAGATTCAGTAGGTAAAGTGTTTGTCGGACAAGGATGAAGACCTGAACTCAGATTCTCAGCACACATGTAAAAGCTGGGTGGTGGTGTATGTCTGTAATCTCAGAGCTGGGAATCTGGGACAGGTGGATCTCAGGTTTGCTGGTCAGATAGTCTAGCGCAGTTGGTGAGCTTCAGGTTCAGTGAGACCTATTTCAAAAAATAAGGTGGAGTTGATTGAGAAAGACACCCAGCATTGATGTCTGGCTTCCATATCCGTATCCGTATTCACACATGCGAGGGTGCATACACACACTGCATACACATGCAAGAATATTAATTACTAAAGTCAAAGGGGAAATATTAAAGAAAAAGTAGATCCCAGATAGACTCAAAGGTGGTTAATATACTGCTGTACCTATAAGTGTCTACATGCACAGTGTAATTCTAGATTTTAAAAACAAGATCTGGCAGAACCTTGTTGTGGATCTGTGTGAAAATCCACCAACATCTTTTACTTACTATTTAGTAAAGGTAGCTTTAATAAATGAGAGTTAGATTTAGAATTTGTATTTTATAATTTATAAAGAGGTATACCTCATTATATCTCTATAAAACCGAAATTGTTGGGCATGGTCATGCACACTTATAATACTTGAAAGGTGGAGGCAAGAGGATCATGAGTTGAAGGCCAGCCTTAGCTGTATAGCAAGTTTGAGGACAGCCTGGGCTACTAGAGACCTTCTTTCCAAAATTTGAAACTAAAACTAAATCAAAAACATACTGCTTATCTTTATGTTTCTAGTGATAATACTGAATTTGAATGAAAATTAGGGGCAAGACAGTAAATTTAAACATTGTATTAATTTATATAGTATTTGTATTGAATGTGTTTGGGGCTTTAAGATGCTGTTAACTTCTCTAAATTATCACTAATTCTTAACTTCAGATTAATAAAGAAATTAGATGGCATCAGGAATATCCAAGAAACACAACTCTTATTGTCAAATCATCTTTCTGTGTCAAAGTTTTTTCTTTTTCTTTTTTTTAAAGATTTTTCTTTTTTAAAAAAATATTTATTTGCAAGCAGAGAGAGAGAGAGAAAGACAGAGAGACAATGGGAGTGCCAGGGCCTCTAGCAACTGCCAACAAACTCCAGATGCATGCACTACTTTATGCATCTGGTTTTTACGTGGGCATTGGGGAATCAAACTCAGATCATTAGGTTTTGCAGGTGAGCACCTTAACCGCTGAGCCATCTCTCCAGCCCAGTTTTTTCATTTTCATACTGACATCAAAGCAGTTTGGGGACAATAAAGTTTGTGCCTCTTTTTTGACATTCTTGAAATTTGCATTACCAGGAAGAAGGGGATCATTATGCTACCTTATTAAGGAAAGTCTTAGCCTTGGGATGAGTCTAAACATCCTTCCATGCCAGCCTTAGATAAAGGCTCGTTTAGGGAGAGGGGGTGGAGTTAGAGGGAGGAAGGCTAGTGGGTATAGATCTGCAGTGGGATAGGCAGATAACTTCTAATACTTTGCAGCACAGTGAGATAACTATGTTAACAATTAATTGGAAATTTCAAAATAGCTATTAAGAAAGATTTTTAATTGACATGACAGTTATATATTTTCATAGGGAAGCATGTTATTGCAATCTATGTATATATCGTATAATGATCAAATCAGAGCAATGGGCATATCTATCACTTCAGACATTCATCATTTCCTTCTGATGTGCATATTCAAATCCTCTTTGCCATCTATATTAAAATATTCAATTAATTATTGCCACCCAGGGTGATTCTGTGGTACTCTAGAACATGACACATTATTCCTGAAACCCCCAGTTCCTCCCCCCCACGCCATTGTAGAGGATTCTGTATGTTCTTAGAACAAAGAAATCCATGTCTGAGGTTACACTGATCTGGTTACTGTATATTTTTATACATATTTTGAAATGTCACACTGGACTCCTCAAAGATGTACAAATATTGTATCAATTAAAAAATAAGACTCTAAGCCGGGCGTGGTGGCGCACACCTTTAATCCCAGCACTCGGGAGGCAGAGGTAGGAGGATTGCTGTGAGTTCAAGGCCACCCTGAGACTACATAGTGAATTCCAGGTCAGCCTGGGCTAGAGCGAGACCCTACCTCGAAAAACAGCAAAACAAAACAAAACAAAACAAAACAAAAAAAGACTCTAGAGCTTGACAGATAACCTAGCAGTTAAAGGCACCTGCTTACAAAACCTGATGTCCTGGGTTTGACCAACTGCATAAAGTGGCGCATGCCTCTGGAGCTTCTTTGCAGAGGAAGGAGGCAATAGCATGTTCCCTCTACCCCCCCTTTCTCTTTCTCTCTTACTCAAATAACAAATAAAATACTTTTTTTTTTTTTTTTGGTTTTTCGAGGTAGGGAATTCACCATGTAGTCTCAGGCTGGCCTCGAACTCATGGCAATCCTCCTACCTCTGCCTCCCGAGTGCTGGGATTAAAGACGTGCACCACCATGTCTACTCTAAAGTACTTTTTTTTTTTTTTAAAAGAAAGACTATATTGAAAAAAGGAGAAAAGGCTGACTTACTGAAGTCCTTTTCATAAGCCACTTAAAATCTTGTCACTTCACAAAGGTGATTCTTTCAGTAAAGTCACCTTGGTTTGTGGTACAAGAACTAGTCTTCATTGTTTGAAAAACACTGCCACACTGTAATTTTACACATGAGATCCTTGTTTTTTGTGGTACAGACCTGCAGTTACGGGAGACATGTGATCCTGTTACAGTAACGTCACTTTCAGTGGGTTTCTTTCATTGAGCACATTCTAACCAAGTATGCAGGTTAAGAAGATGCAGATGACATTGAAAATGCCGTGGATGTATTTTTACATCCTTGCTCTCACACTCGCCCTCCCACCCTCTGCTTCTGGTCGTGTGTGTATACTCAAAAACTAAGTTATGTAACAAGGGTGCTATAACCTGGACTTCTGAGGAGAAATCAGATGAAAATAGTATTTCCATGCAAATCAGGTTTTTAACATCATCCCTTGTGCATATGTATGTCTAGTGGAATGCAAAGCTTACTAGAGAAGGATGAAATTAGGTAAACCTGAAGGAAATATAAAAATCGGGCTTAATGATCCCTTTAGGCTTTTAGACAGATTAGCTGTTACTAAAGGAGGGCCATAAGCCTGTCTGGATTTCTCACCTTCTGAGTAGCCAGCTTTGTACTGTAAACCTGGGAGGCTTCTGTTGTTTCTCTGAATATAAAACACTGTAATTCTGGGAAGCCCCGAGGCCCCAATTCTGAGTACCATATGCTTGCATGTGGCTCAGTTAATGTGAGCTGAACCAATCCTAAGTCCACTACGGGAGTTGACTAGTGTGTGCTCATATGTTAAGAGAGATTTTAGAGTCTAGAGTAATGAGACATGTCTAGTTAAAAATGCCAGGCATTGCTCAGGGATGCACTTCACTGCACAGCGCCAGGCACAGGCTCTTTGGTTCACGCTCTCCTTTCCTTTCTGCAAGGCTTACTTGCTGCCTCTTCTCTCTGGCACTCAGAGCCTTTATACCTCCCCAAGTTGTTGCATGCCTATGCTTTTGGAACACCCTTCGCCTGTCCATTTCACAATATAAATATTGCTTCCTCACACAGGGGGCTGCTCTCATACAAACATAAAAAAGTATCTGAGCTCTTAACTCCTAAGTGGACCACTTTAAGAACTTTTAACATTCAAGAGGTATTTTGTAACCTAGTATGAAGAAAATGTCTAATGATGTAATTCAGGCACATTCTTGGGACGGGATGTGTTTTCACACACCTCTCTGCTCACTTTGGGCAAGTTTTAGTGGGTTCTTTGAGGATTCCATGCATCCCAAGCAGAGAGAGCCAGCCTCAGCATGCTTAGAGAGAGGTACAGCATTTTGCCGTAGTACATGACTACTTCCCAAGGGAAGGTGATTGGTTGCAAACGACCACTGTATTTTCTCAGCTCTGCCAGAAATGTGCGTGGACATTAGATTATTAGTTTTGGCATGGAGGTGTCAAACCATACAACTCTGTTGCTACCACTCTGCCTCCTTGCTGACCTGGCAACCTCCACAAACCCAGATCCTCCCAGCCCTGACTCAGGCTGCAGCTGTGAGCTGGATGCCTGGTGCCATCCGCCTGGGCAAATATGGGAAATGCCAAATGGCCTGGCAGTTTTCAGTGTGGCCTTTGGATCCTCGCTGAGCCATATGGTGCTAAAATGTCAAACTGTTTCTGAGCGTGGGCCACAAACTAGGAAACTGGACAGATAACACTTCAGATGCAAGATCTGTTGAGGGGCTTGTTCGCTGCTGCTGGCTTATCACTTTGTTGCTTTAAGCATCGTTTGTTGAATGGCACTTAGTTGACAGTGGTATACTGGTATACTTAACACTGTGAGACACACACACACAGAAAGAATATGAATATGAATGAATCAGGGGAAACTGAGTCCCCCCCAAAATAATATTATCTTAGGTTAATGTTGCCAAAATACGACTAGAAGCCAGGCTTCATTTTCCTTTCAATTTCAGCTTCTTTTCTATTACATTCTGGCTTTTAAACTTGTTGACGGATTGACAAAATGTGTTGCTGAGTTCATAATCTCTGAGAAGACGAATCATAGCAGGGATTTACAGATGATCCCCATCAAAACATTCATAAGTGCTAAGTGACTGAGGCCAAAGGGAGTGAGTAAGTCCAAAGGGAGAGAGGAGGAGTTGAGTGATGTGGTTCAGATGAGGTTAGTCCTGGCAAGCTTCCTAGAGGAGAAGACTGAGCTGGGGTTGGCCCTTGTCACTCTCCTTCGGCCTATTCTGGGGACTTGACATGAACATGTATTTTTTCTAGCACAGGGTATCTGACTGGTTGGAAAACAAAGAGAAGATTGTTGAGTTCACAGTGGTTCCCCTCACAGCTTGAGCAGGGGTGACTCGGGCTTTTATGCAGTAAAGAAGTGTTTCAGATTTAGTTTGAATCTGTGAAAAGTTGAGCCATCCCGTGTGCATGGAGAGTTGCTGTAGCTCGAGAAACCTGGACTCTAATGCATCTTTGTTGCTTTTTTTCCAATTGAAATAACTTCATCTTGATGTGGGTTATAAACATTCAAAGGATTGCTTGAGTTTTCCTTAAACCATACTCGACCATATGTGAGCTTAGCTAGTTGCATTCCGAACATCAATGCCACATTTAAGTGTTGTGACATTTTTGGGATTAGGGCCTGAGAGCCAGCCTTTTGCTGTTTTCAATACTGTGGAGGTTTCCTCTATATCTAGGATTTAGCTCAAACTTTTACAATCATCTGTAGTATTATTTTGGGTAGCCATCCACTCTTTTAAATCTTTTGATTTTTGAACTACTTTAAGAACTGTAGAAAAAGTGTAAAAGTCATATAAAAAGCTCTTTGCATCCTTAGCTCATTCAATGTGAGTGCTTTAAATATCCACAGTAATGTTATTTTAGTCACTCCCTTCTTACCTGTCTATATGAAAGGGCATTACGCTGATCCTCAAGAAAACTTCATGCATTGGTGCTTTGTGTATTTCACAGCCTGCGCTCTACAGGATTTTCATACAGTGGGATTCTATGTAATGGTTGATATAAATGTCAAATGCACAATGTTGAGGAAATGAAAGCAAGGTGCAATAGATCCTTATGTAGTAATTACTTCAGCTTTAGAAACATGCAGAGCAGCCCTGGATGCAGATGTGTGTGAAGTATTATAGGTGCTGGCACATGCTTATGAAGGTACACAGGAATGCAGGGCCATGTTTTTTTTTCCTCTGGTGGTAAAGAATGTGGCTGAGCATTATATTGTAACATTTCGGCTTTTAAACTGAATAGTTGGCACTCTGGGGTTCATGATATTACTTTCAAAACTTTCTCAGTGATGAAAATATTTAAGTTAAAAATAGTAAATAATACAAATAGAAAAATCCCAGCAGGATCATTCATCAGAAATACATTAATGATTAGCTTTCCTCAGAATGGGGGTATGCCTTCTTAATTGAAATACGCAGGAGAGATGTTTTATATCAGGGAATGAGAAACAACTTTTGTTGTGAAGCATTGACACCCTTCGCTTGGACCCACAAGGTAACTAAAAGCTGGATAAAGCCTGACACCCCTGCTTTAATTTTGTATCTGTCTCCTTGATCTCTGCACAAAGGCATGCTAGTCATTCAAGGAAGGTCTATCTAGAAACTTGGGATACCTAACCTATCTTATTCTTCTTCAAGGCCAGAAACAGACAGATACCAGTAATGAAGCAACTTCCTGTCAGCTTAATGTTCTATTCCCCAGCTCCCCCCCCCAAGTACCTAAAAGTCTGCAGTCATTGTCCTAAGCCTGCAGTTACCTTGGATTCCAGGAATGGTAAAGGGTCACAGGACACTTCTTCCCCTATCTCAAAGAAAGTTATCTTCAATGGAAAGGCTGCAGCCTGGAGCAGAAATAAGCAGCTCCTGAGAACCAGCCTGGTACCTAGAGCAAGATGGATTTCTGACCACCCTGATGGACTAGAACTAACATGTGATCAATGAGACCCATGGCTTGACCAGTTAGACATACTTGCCCCTGCTTTCCAGTTCTTAATGTTTAAACGTAAAGCTCATGTCAGTGCATTAAAGGCGGACTTGGGTCATTAGACCCTTTATCTGTTCTTCTCAGTGCATTCATTGATTAAATCTCTTCTGCTTTTCACCTTTAGTCATTGCTTTAATTGGTATATTGAGATGGGTGTGCAAGCCTAGCCCCTGGGGCTATTCTGGAGGTTGGACTTTTGCCCTAAAGCTGGGTTGCAATTTTACTTAAATTACTGGCTCTTTTATTGTATATGTACTTGAGAGAAGGAGACAAAGAGTGAGTGAGCAAGAGAGAGAAAGAATGAGAATGAGAATGGGAATGGGCACACCAGGTCCCTTGACACTGCAAATGAACTCCAGACACATGCACTATTTTGCGTATCTGCCTTTGTGTGGGCAACGGGGACTCAAACCTGGGCCATCGGGCTTTGCAAGCAAGTGTCTAATCGTTGAGCCATTTCCCTTGCCCTGTGACTCTTTTTTTCTTCTTTAGTTAGTTTGTTTATTGTTTTTTAGAAGTCAGGGTTGAGATTCTAGAATGAGTAATAGCCCAGGCTGACCTAGAACTCATTCTGTAGTCTTGGTCCGGCTTCAAACTCACAGTGATCCTCCTACCTCTGACTCCCTGGTGCTGGGATTAAAGGCATGGTCTACCACACCCTGGCTCTTTTTTTTTTTTTTTTTATGAGTATGGCTTTCAATATGTGTTCTTAGTTTTCCCACCACATTTCTTTGTCTGTAGTTTCCCTGACCACCTTTCTTGGCTTATTAAGTACATGAAAATCATCACTCAGAGGTTCAGGCTCTTCAAAGGACAAGGTCCTGTACTCATCTCCCTGGGGTGACAGCAGACATCCCCACTTTCTAGCTTTGTGACTTGCTCATATTGTTTACCCTTTCTATGCCCTGTTCCTTCATTAGTGTGGGAGGCAAAAAACTGTTCCTTGCAGTGGCATGTGAGGACTGTGCGAGTTGGAGCAGAATCTGTTACTTCCTTCCCCATCTGCCTCCTGGACTGGTTGAATGATGTCTCCATGGTTTGGGTACTAGATGGTTTAAGTTTGAATGAGTAGACACTTCTGAAGAATGGAGGCAGGAGGTCACAATGTACATAGATTTTTGCTTTTCTTAAATAAATAGGACATGTAGTGTCACTGGTCCCCCCACCACAGGCTGACAGTGAAACAGTCTCCTAGAGGCAAAAGGGTCCCCAGTTCAGTGTAGTTTCTAGTACTTCCTCCTGTGTCCTGGATGCAAAGGCAACCTGCTAATTGTCCCTTATTGTCCATCATTCACTGTCTTTGGTGAGGTTACTGCCTGGTTTTCAGTGGCTTTTGATTTTGCTATTTGAATTGTGTTTCAGTATCCAGGGTTGTTCAGAGACAGAAAACTGGCAGGAGGTAGGCATGTATGTATGTATGTACGTACATATGTGTTTTTGAAATCCTTTGTTTTTATGGAAACCTTGAGCTGGAGTTGTTGCTAGAGTCTTGAGGCAGGATTTTTTGGTGGCAAACCTCAACCTTTGCTCTTAAAGCATTTCAATTGATTGGGTGAAACCTACTCACGTTATGGAGAATGAGCACCTTTATTCAAAATCAGCTGATTGCCCATGATAACCACCTCTTCAGAGTGCCTTCCCAGCAGTACTTATGTTAGGGTTTGAACAGTTGGCTACCATAGCACAGCCAAGAGTGGACACATGTAGCCAGCCATCATAGATGACAGCTTTTAAGCACTCTTGTGGTACGCAAAGGGCAACCAATGGGCTTCTTTTTGTATTCCTGCTCCTTATGGTGGAGGCTTGTGATGGGATTGAGGATTTTTCAACAGTGTGAAAGATACAAACCTCTGAGCTGGGAAGATGGCTTAGCCATTATAGGTGATTGCTTGCAATGCCTGCAGGCTCTTTATTTCCTAGTCCCTACATAAAACCAGATGCACAAAGTGGTACATACATCTGCTATTCCTTTGCAGTGGAAGAGGCTCTGGTGAACCTAGTCTCTCTCTCTCTCTCTCTCTCTCTCTCTCTCTCTCTCTCTCTCTCTCTCCTCTCTCTCTCTCTGTCTCTCTCTCCTTGCAAATAAATAAATAAAAACATTTTAAAAAATGCAGTTGTATCTGGGTCTGGCCTGAAATCTAAGGCAGGATGCTGCTGAGTGGTGGATGATACAGGATACTTCGTCTGAGGAAAAGAGAAGGGTAGCAGCGATACTGGGGTTGGTGGTACTGGCCATGCCATTTAGGGTCGGCACAAGCATGTGTAGACTCTCAGTTTTGGAAGAAAAAAAGACATTTAGGAAGAAATACACTTCTTTACCAGCTGTCTGTGTGCACCAGGTGTGCAGGTGGATGCTGAGCTTGCCCAAGGTCAGGCATTAGTCCACGTTCTGTACACACATCTCCACCGTTAGCCTTGTGTGTCTCTGCAGAGCTTTGGAAGGTTGCCATAAGGCTTAAAAAGAATTCTCCCAAAGCTTTCTTTGTTTCTCAGAGCCTTGTACAGGGCTCTTATAAAAAGGCTGAAAAGAAAGGCAAGAGAGAAAGAAAAATCTTTTCATGTGTGTTTATCCTTGTATTAAAAAATACATCAGGAAAAATATTTTTTTTCTTAGTGCTTTGTTCAATTGTGGGGTCTGGAGAAGACAGTAGTTTGAATAAAATCTCCATTTCTGTGTATCTTTTGATAATTCAGTCCAATTTAAAAATACTGAATGGATTTCCATGAAACCACAAATTGGCCAAAAGGTAAGAATATTAATCTTAAGGACTAACACAAACAACTCAGCAGCTCAGTCTCCAGGTTTTAATGCCATATATATATATGTGTGTGTGTGTGTGTGTGTGTGTGTGTGTGTGTGTGTGTGTGTGTGTGTGTGTAGGGGAGGCACTTCTGGACTTTGGAACGGGCATTTTTTATAAGTCCCCCAAATAAAGCTCAGGAATCAAAAGTTAAAATACATGGGATCTCACCAAACTAAAAAGCTTTTGCACATAAAAGGAAACAACAGAGTGATAAAGCAACCTATGGAATGAAAGAAAATATTTTTAAGTTATGTACGTATCTGACAAGTTGCTAACAGTGAAAATATAAAAGGAACTCATTAACAAAAAAAAGAAAATAGTCCAGTTATCAGAATGGGCAAGAGATTTAAATAGAAATATTTCAAAGAAAGACATATAAATGAGCAGCAGAAAGAAAGAAAAAACCACCTCAATGTCACTAATTACCAGGGAAATGTAATACAAGCCACATCGACGTATCCCCTTACGAGAGTTAGAATGGCTACTTTCAAAACGATAATTCGTGATGGTGATGGTGAGAATGTGGTTGGTGTTGGCAGGAATGTAGATTTTAACAGCCTTTATTGAAGCAGTGTGGAGAAACCTAGAATAAAGGAAAGCTAGGACCACCAGTCTTACATTGGTTCCAAGTGTGGGCTGGCCACTGCAGCGAGGGAGTGGAGATGATGCGCTGCAGGTGGCCCTTAGGGGCCCAGCATTGCCCACCTTTCAGTTTCCTGTTCCAGTGGAGAGCTTAGAGTAGAGGTATTTACTTCTGCACTTGGCTAGCACCATAATGATTAGCCCTTAGCTTTCCTGGGGACAAGGTCAGCTATGATCATTTGTGTTCTTGGACTAGGAGAGGAGCAGAGAATGGCTTGGGAGGCGTGCAGGCTTGGTTGGTACTCTCACTTTGCAGCCTCTCTCCTCATCTTAACAGCAAGGGAGTTGAGCCAGATAGTAACTAAATCCTTTTGGTGAAATGGCTACGCAGTAGAGCACTGGGCATTGCTGTTGTGAGTTAGCACTTTTTGGCTCTAGGATCTGTTTTCCTGTGGTCACTGCTTGAAGGATTCAAACTCTTGATCAAAGGAATTAGTCCTTCTTGGGGGTACTTCCTGTGCTTGGCACAAGAGGGAATGCCATTTTCAGTTGATGTAGCGGCAGCCAGAGGCTATACCATTAGCAGTTGCTTCCTAGATCTCAGGACTCTTTTTTTAAATTTTAATTTTTTGGGGTATGTGCATGTGTGTGCAGTATGTGTGGGGTATGCATGTCATGTGCTGATGGTCCAGCACCCCTGCACTTGCCTGCAGCAGCTGGAGAACATCCAGTACCCCCTCCATCACTCACCTGCCTGTTTTTTCTTGCAATGGAGTCTCTTACTGATTCCAGAGCTTGCCATTTGTGAGCTCCAGAAACTGTGCAATCTCCGCTTCCCCACAGAACTGGGGTTTCAGACATGCTTGGCTGTGCCCAGCTATTTTACGTGGGTTCTGGAGTTTCAAAGCAGTCTCAGGTGCCCTCCGGCCATCAGTTAACCTCTGAGCCATCTCTTCAGCCTTAACTCAGCTTCCTGATATGCATAAATTATATGTACGCTTCCTACTTCCCACTTTACTCGCTCCCAATTACTGTGTTCAGGCTGCTGTAATAAAATTCCATAGACTGATTTAAGCAACAAACAGTTGTTTTACAGTGTTTGAGGAGTTGGAATACCAAGATCAAGGCACTGCAGATTTGGTGGTGTACAACCACCTGTTTTCACCTTGTGCTCATGTGGGTATTTGTTAGTGCTTACTTGTGGAGAGAGAGCTCTGTCTTGTCCTTTCCTCATACAGGCACTAATCTCATCCATTGATTCATGACTTGTACAACGTGGGAACAGGCAGTTGTTTATAGAGAGCATAGCTTCTCCCAGAATCTGGGCACATCATGTGTCTTCTAGTGTGTTTGGGGTCAGGAATCAGTCTCACCTTCATCCTGTGTGGTATTCTATAATTCTGGGATTCATGCTTGATCTCCCATGTGTTACCTGAGCATGTAAATTACCAGATTTCTTCTGCAGATCTGTCTTTTTTATTGTTATGTTTTACATTTACCTGAGAGACTCTTACGATGCTCTACATTCAGTATTAAGAGTAAAGGAAATTGTTGTCCTCCATCCAGATCATGCAAAACCATTGAGAAGAGACTGTGTTCATTTCCGCACAGAATGTCTTGCAAGAAGATGTTGACACATTGGAGTGGACCCAGATTCCAGCAAAGGCTTTAGAAGCTGTGTTTTAGGAAGGGTGGTCATACTGATGGTATTATTTAATCCAGAGGTGACTATTGCTGTTTTTATAGTGATTAGCTTTACTGAATGCTGATTGTATATCAGATACTATGCAGATGACTTTATATTATCTCATGAATGCACACAGAAAGCCTGGGGCCAAGGTGAGGAAAGCGAAATACCAGGAAATGTGACTCAGGTTCGGGTTGTACAACTAGTAAATGGGAAACTGTTGCTTGACCAGTATTGTCAACCTTTAGGACCTGTGCTCAGTACCTCTGCTTTTAAGGACACGTGCCTAACGAGAATAGGTTAGTGCAGAAGAGGGATTCATTTTACTACATCAAAGGTACCACTGGTTGGATATAAAATGCATCATTATTTTATATGCTCTAAGAAAACTTCTTGCCAATTAAAATTACAACATAAATCAATTATAAGCCCCCCAGCCCCTCTGGTTTTATAGTTGGCAAAATGTGAAGAAAACATATCTTAGAAGAGATGAAGAATGTTGTACTCCTCAAGATCTGGGATCAAAAGATCAAGCTGTAAGGGAGATTTTAGCACACACGAAAATATATGCTCTCCCACCTCTCAAGCTGCTGGGAATTGGAACTTCCTCTGTTAGAGGACCTCAGCAGAACAGTTTGATTGAGAAGTTCCTCACTGTGCAAGTGTTGGAACCGAGCTCATATAAAGGCTTGCTGTACTTGAAGAGAAGGTGAAATGACCTTTAAGATTCTTCCCAGTCTTAATATTTTAAATTGAATGCCACACATGATAGCACATAGGTAGTCAGAAAAATTTTTAAATATTCTTGGCAGTTATGTATGCTATTTTTCAATAGCAATGTATGTGATGCAATATCCTTTCTTTATTGTTCTCTCTCTGCCCCTTCTCTTTTTTTCCATATTTTCTTTTCTTTTTCTTCATACTTAGAAGCATGGTTGGTAGTTTCCCCTCTTTCTGGAAAGGCCAAGTTTTTGCTGTTTTTTGAGGCACTCGGTGCTCAGCACTCTCCCCCAGCGCATCTTCTGTGCCTGTTTGCTGTCTTCACTTCCTGAGGCTGAAGCCAATTGTGCCTCCTCGTTGAAAAGAAGCCATATACTTGCTCCAGTGCAGTGCTGACATCCATCCTAGCCTGCTGGGAAATGCCAGCGCTCGCTTGTGGCCATCTCTGTCTTCAAGTTGTCCACATTTCAAAATGTTACTCATCCTTCAAGGTCTAGTTGAAATTTGGCCTCCTTCAACAAAACCTGGCCACTAGTGGTAATTTTTGCCTTCTCTTGACTAATATTTTGTTTGCACCATCTTGGTGTTTATAACACTTGACTGTGAACTCTAGTTGCTTGTATCCAGTCTTTGGCCTCCCACACAATTATAAACTCCGAGGTAATTCTTATTCACTTGGTGTTCCAGCCAAGGGCCCACCCAGAGATGCTCTCTACATGTGACTGAGTGAATGAGCACTTGGTAGCAGACTTGTCTTTCATAAATGTCTGGCTTGAGCTAATAAAGATTGTTTTTTGTTCCCTGGTTTCATTGTATGTTTGTGTGAGATTGGAAGTCGTGGCATGGCTGTAGGCTGCGTGGTTTACAAACCAGTTTCAAGTTGCAGCTGTGGTCTCTGGGACCACTGAGAGAAGAAGCTACCAGCAGATAATGGGGTTTTCTGTATTGCCTGTCCTTCATATTTTTCTATTTCTTCTTGTTAAAACCCTTATTAGACATAAAGTAAAACAAGCTTCATTCTTTTTGTCCTAAATGTCTTCAGAGCTTTGAAGTTTTGTAAGCTATTGATTTTGGTTTTAAAGCACAGTGAGGTGAAAGAGCTCTGTGGATATTTAATTTATACTGACAGCTTTGGAAATCTGCCCCCAGAAGTCCCCTCTGGACCTGTGGCTGTCGTCTGTGCCACAAGGGAAATATCTGATTAGCTTTTGATGCTGCCCAACACTTGGCCTTCTTCCTTTGGCTGAGAACTTAGTTTATTAATTTGAGTCGGGTGTCCTGGAATTTGGAAGAACGTGGAAGGGACTTGACAGGAATGATTGTTTTTGTTTTATTTTTATTTTCTACATCATTGGCATTTTGATACTATAGGGAAATCAAGGAAAAAAACAGGTTTTCCTCATTAGATTTTGGGCTAATTTTGAGTAGTTTAATTTTTTGATGAAGAGAATGACTAGAATATTATGTGTTCATTGGAAAAGCTGTAACAAGAGTTTTGGGTCTGGCTTTTCTTTTTCAAGTTTCTGATGGCTAAATTTTTATTCTAGATTTTATTTTATTCTTAACATAATCTTCAGGCTGTTCAGCCAACACAGCAGGATGTCATTTGAGTATATGGGGTGCTGAATACTTGGATGGATGTCTTTCTTTTGATTAAAGGAGATGGGTTATACAGCTAATAAGGACTTGCTTTTGGGAATAAAATTTAATAAATAAATTAGACTGTAATTGGATACTGGAAAAAATTAGCATATCTTAATGTAATTTTTTTCTTTCAGAAAGTATTTATTTTTCTGAGGCATCTGTCACATGTATAGTACTGTGTAAGGGAAGTATAAAGAAATGCTTTATATATAATTATTTCTTTAGAGATAGATATGATACTTTTGACAAAAATCTTAACATAGAAGTAGTAAAATTTAAAAACATTAATGAAAAGGTTTTTACTTTCATCATTTTAACTATTTTTAAATAGTTTTTAATTTAATGTTTTTGTTAATAAGCTTTAATAATAACATAATAAGTTTAAAAACAAGTTTAACAAGAAGTTTAATAATTTTTTTGAGAAATACACCCACTTTAGAATTAGTAATGTAAAGGAATTGATTTGAAGGGCTCAAATTGAAATAATTATATTTTGTTAAGGCAAAATTGAAATTTCCAAAGTCTTAGAATAAATTATATCCAAAGGACTTCATTGGTTAAACAAGGAATAATTTTATTTATTTGTTTATGTTTATGTGATTCAAGACTGAGATTAATTATATAGCAATCAAGGGTGAATAGCAATTAAGGAAATCACTGAAATAAATATGTTTTTTATCATGATATTACTTATTCTCTGGGAAATAGTCAATCTTATTGAGGCAGAGCATCTTCTTAGGAAATAGGGTAACACATGAAAGGTTTTGGTTTAAACTCTATGATGCACCTGTCATACTCTAGTTCTGGTTTTTGGTCTAAAGATGTTTTATTATAATTTTAAAAATTATTTTTAAAAATATTGGTAAAAGCTGGGCACGGTGACACATGCCTTTTACCCCAGCACTGGGAGGCTGAGGTAGGAGGATCACCATGAATTGGAGACCAGTCTGAGGCTACAGAGTGAGTCCCAGGTCAGCCTGCATTAGTGTGAGACCATCTTGAAAAAAACAAAAAATAAATAATAATCTACAGTTCATTGGGTTAGGTTACCATTGGCAGTCCCATATCTGTGGAACAGATGACTGTAATAAATGTGGCCTGGCCAGGCTTAGTGACTCATGCTTATGATGTCAGCATTTAGGAGGCTGAGATAGGGAAATTGCCATGAGTTTGAGGCCAGTCTGTGCTGCATCATGAGTTCTAGGCTGTCCTCACTATAGTGTAGGACTCTGTCATAACAAACAAACAGACAAACCTCAAACCAACTAACTAAACAACCAGACAACAGAAAATCACAGAGATAGAGGACCTTTGATGGCTTTGGATGGAAAAATGGCTACATTAGACCCCACCTGTCATGTTATTTCTGGCTTGAGTGGAAAATTCCAAGACCTCTGACTTGGTTCTGGAGCTTTGGGAGTGGAATAAAAAGTTCAAAGTAATGGGAGTAGTACATTTGCCTTTAACCAAAGTACAAGTTCATTAATAGTCCTGACAACACAAGATCGCCTCGGTATTTTCTTTCTCTTCTACTCTATTCCACTAAAAAAAAGTCATGAAAAATTTTAGGAGCTATTACTGAGAGATGGCTTACAGGTCGGAAAATACTGATTCACTTAACAATTCCCAGCCTGTATACAGTGAGTGCTCTTTCATGAAAGTCGCCTTTCATTCAGAACATGAACTCTGAGCACATGGATATAAGATTAGTTATTAAGAAGATGCGTGATAAAGCACTGGAATGGAAAGAATTCTGCCTCAGTCACTTCTAGACTCTTGGTTTTCCTCTGGCTGGAGAGAACAGTACCTGGGAGTGGTTGAGCTTTTGAAGAACAGGTGACTCCCGTAGGCATGCTCAGGACTACCACCAATGCAGTCTGTCACCTCCCCTCCAAACATCTTAGAAGCTGTGTGACCTCACTTATAAGACGTGAATGTCCCAGAAGATCTGAAATATTAGACTAGACAAATCTTTTGGAACCTGGTGATCCTGATATTTGTAATTCTAAATGATAAGGAATCTGAATCCTGAATCTCTGATTCTTCACTTTCATCCGTGGTCAGGTGAAATGAAGGAATAAAGTTAGAACTGACAGATGAAAGGCTGGCTTACAGGGGTTTCCTTGCTTAAGTGAATCCTTGAGGGAGAGTGGGCCAGTCAAGCTATAAGCCATGTGTTCATTGTCCCTAAGGCCAGAGCATATACTGATTATTCCTCAGTGATCTTTCCCCTGGGACTTCACTCTCCTGGTTTGTAACCATGGGTATTGAATGCAAAGGAAGTAGCATTTGTCTTACTGCTTTGCTGTATAGATATATGCCCACTCTCTGTAGCTTCCTCCGCTAAGGTGCTTTTGGGGCAGGAATGCCATCAATCTTCGTGCTGTTTCCAGATACCATCTCTGCATGAATGTTTGTGGATTCTATTTTTAGCGTTGCATCCTTTGTGCAAGCTGCCACAGGGCTGGAATGACCAAATGTCCTGTTTTCTCCTAGGTTTTTTCCTGGTTAAGTTCCATTCTTTTGTTCACTATACCTAGAAAACCTTTAGGGATGGCAATCTGTGTTTCTGTAACTGCACTGGACCCAAGTTCCAGCAAAACCATGCCTTTGAAACTGTGAGGCAGAAGTCTCTTCAGGAATCCTTGTGGATAAGACTAAGTGACCATATAGAAAATGACCTCTGGCTCCAAAGTAGGAGGCTACTTTACATGAATTTAACAGATCCTTTCAAAGCCAGAGCCAGCTGTCCTGATGGTCTGACTGCCTCCCCTCCCCACACTCCTTTATTCTCAGCCCTACCCAGAGATATTAATAAATCTTCCCAAAATGAGATTCTGAAAGCATTTCAGGCTCCCAGTGATAATGATCATATGAAGGTCTGTCTCTTTTGTTTAAGTTGGCTTTTTACCTCGAGATCCTGCATGCTTTCTCCATAGGAACACTGGCCTTTTTCAGGTGAGAGAATTGAAAAGTATCTCCTCTACATCCCTTCTGTGCCAGGAGATCAGTTGTTACAACCCTCCCTTTGTTATTTTTCCTTCCAACCTTGTATCATTGGGGTTCACAAACATCTGTCCTCTTAGATGTGTAAGATTAGGATGATGATAAAAATGACTTTTTCCCTATTAGCTCACAACATACTTGGCTCACTTTAGGCACCTAATATATTTTGTATCATAAAATAAGGAAATAAATGATGCATATATCACATTTTAGCTATTTCTTGTATCTTGCATCTTGCATTCATTTATTATATTCACTTAATTAAAAAAACCTTCATTGAGATTTGTTTTATTAATGTCTGAGGATACTAAGAAGGAATAAGACATAGTTATCTCTCTGATGCCTGTGTTTTTTTATATATATAGTTAATTTCTTCTTGTTTTAGAAAACTTTGGACAATTAAGTGCCTCCTGTTGGCGAATGGCTGTCAAATTGACATCCCAGCTTTCTGCTGGTTTACTTGCCTCTTTTCCCTTCCTGAGGTAGCCAGGGGGACATGTGGCTGCATATCCTTGGGTGCTCTAGTCATTGTAGAGTGACTGATCAGTCATGGGGCATAGCACATTTTAAAATGACCTCAAGTGCTGAAAGAGAATCGATCTAGTTCAGCATGCAGCATACATTTCATGCTGAGAGCTTTAGATTATTTCAAAGAGCAAAAGACATCTCAAACAACACAACAAACAGAATTACATTTGTTAGTTTTCAGACAGATTTATGGCACATGGCTTGCCATTTCCTTGATATTGAGTAGCGCTTCACTTTTATAAGTCGGAGTATTTCAGAGCTAACTTGTCATTGAGAGAAATGACTCAATTTATTTTCTAAAATACTGGAAGTCAAATGGATTTATTTTTGGTAAGTTTTACTGATGTCATGATATAAAATAAAAAACTGTATTTCAGATATTGTAAATTACTGCCTGTGTAAATTCAACTTTGCAATGCCATTAATATTTTATTGCTGCTGTGAACAAGGCTGTAAAATTTAAATAGAGAATTATCAGTTTCTTTTGGTAGGACACCTCTCTGTGTTTTTACACACACCCTGAATATTTAATTTTTTTCCATACTTGCAAATTAAAAACACAACTTAAACTTATTTTGTGATTACATCTTAATTTTGAGAAAATGCAGATTGAATCAAAATAGATATACTTGGGATATGTTGTATGAGATTCTCAGAGTATTTATATGTTACATTGGCTAGTGATATCATTTATCACTAGTTTCCCAAAAAGTTTCTTTGCTTAGGCAGAAGACAAACAAAGCACCATATTATTACCTGGAAATTGTTAGAACCATGATACCCTGTTTATATTAGCTACCAAAATACATTCCAATAATAAAGAAGAGAAAGTACACTATAAATATCTTAAATTATAAAGAGAAATATTAATAGACTTTCTGTCAACTAGACATGGGGCATGTCTGTGTTCCAACATTAAGAACTATCGCCCGTGTCCTGACTGTAGAGACCTTGAAGACATTGTGTCTTTTCCAGCCTCACTTCCCTCTTTTTCATAGGTCTCCTGAACTTTCTTCACACTTTCTTCCATAGCCTTCCATCACTTAAACCCCACGTTCTGTTCCAGGCCTGTGGTTTCCCATTTGCTCTTTCATTTTAGATCTACCAGGTGACTTCTAATTCAAACTTCCAACTTGGCTGGAATTTCTGTTGGTGGAAGGATACCTCTCCTGGCTTTCCAGGGAGAATTAAGTGCTTTGAAGTGTACCTGTATCCAGTCTTATTCCTTTGGATAAAAATCTCCAGGACAAGGATGTGTCAAAGGCTGGATATGTCAATCCTTTTGCATTGTTTCATTTGTGAGGTGGAACATGGCTTCTGGCTTCTGTGTTGGTAGTTTGAATAAACTAGTGGAAATCACAACCTCTTATAAGGAGAAATGTTGTCCAGGAAGTTTATAGGTTTCTACATAGGATGAGCTGAAGAGTTGCTTGAAATCCTATTTTTAAATATTTTATTTGCAAGGGGAGAGAGAGAGAAAGAGAGAGAGGGAGGGAGAGAGAATAAGGATGAGACATGCGCCACTGTGCATCTGGATTTACATGGGTACTGTGGAATCGAATCAGAGTTGTTAAGCTTTGCAGGCAAGCACCTTAACCACTGAGCCATCTATCTAGTCCTAAGCCTTCTTTATAAAATTTTTTGTTTGTAATAATTATACACTCTTAGTAGGTTACTCAGACATAAAGACCCATAGATCCTTTGATCAGTTCCCCCAATGGTGACATCTTACATAATTGTTGCTACATGATTCGTAGACTCCATGCCTTGTTTAGTTTTCATCAGTTTGTAGTACATGGGTGTGTGTATAGTTCCATGTAGCTTGTCACAGGCATGTCCTCTCTTCTGTACACAGCATAATAATTAGATACAGAATTGTTTCTGCCACCACCACCACAGACTTCCTGTACTGCTCTCTGTAGGTGCCCCATCCATCTGTTGGTTCCTGACTCATGAATATATGAGCATTCTCCATTTCTATTATTTTGTCATTTTAAGAATATTATATAAATGGAGTACACTATATATAACCTTTTGAGATTGGCTTTTTTTTCTCTCGCTAAACATAATGCTTCAAAATCCATTCATGTTGTTAAAAATAATAGTTCATTTCTTTGGATTGCCAAGTAGTATTCTATACATTTGTGCTGGAATTTGGTTAACCATTTCCTTATTGAAAGATATTTGGGTTGTTTGCAGTTTGTAGCTGTTACAAATGAAAGTGCTATAAACATGTTCATGCAGATTTCCACGTATATAAGTGTTCATTTCACTGGGAGAAATGCCCAAGATTGTATTTTCTAGTCATAAGTTCTTGTTTAGTTTTACAGTAAACTACTAAACTTCTTCCTGCAATGTATGAAAGAGATCAATTTTGAAGGTGCTAATAATTAAATACTCAGACATCTGGATATGTCATTTAGAATCTTCTAGGCTCTAAGAAGGGCTGTACCAGAATCTTATCTTTGCAAAGATGTACAAAGTAACTTTCAAATTACATGTGTATGGTGCTGTCTAACCAAATGCTCTTTTAAGTAAATGAATTATAACCTAGGGCTTTCATTACAAAGACATGCACAGATACTTACTGGTGATATAATATTGGTTGTATTTTATGTTGTTTTCACTGTTTTATTAACTCTGGGGGGCAATATATTGTGATACAGGGAACAAGAAATAAGGGAGAAGTTTTGAATTCCTGATTCTTTACCATTTTAGCTGTGAGTATTTAGGTTGTAGCTTCATCTGTAATGTGGAAGTAAGAATGCTGATTTCTCTGGGCTGTTGTGGGGACTGAGAAATATGAATAACATGGTTTTGGATTATGGTAGGGATCTAAAGATCCTCTGTCTTGCAGTATCTCAGCATATGGTTTTTTGTTTTGTCATGTGGATGCCATGTGTGCCTGTGTGTGTGTGTGTGTGCAGCTATGCCTGTACCACGAACGTGCAGTGGATGTCATGTGTACCCATGTGTGTGCAGCTATGCCTGTACCACAAATGTGCATGCTGCCAGAGGACAATGTTGGGTGTCTTCCTCTACCCCTCATCTGCATGTTTTCCTTGAGACAGTCTCTCACTGAACCCAGAGCTGCTGACCAGTGCTCTCTAGTGATTCTCCAGTCTCTGCTCTCTATAGGACTGTCCATGCCCAAGGCTTAGAGAGTCATTTAATTTGCTGAAGGTCACACACTTACCTGAAGCTGGAATTCTCTGTCTGTTCACTCATGACCTGGTGCCTGGTTCTTAGGGTAGACAGGTTTTCCCATTGCCATTCCCTATGTGCATGGCTGTATACAGCTGTTTATGCGGGTGCTGGGGAATCAAACCCAAGGTGAATCAAGCCCTCTCAGGCAAGCACTCCTAACACTCCCTCTCCCCCCAGCCATCTTCTCTGCCCCAGTGTTGTGTTATTTCACTTATTTTTATGTTGATTAGCCATAGCTCACTTTACTGTTCATTTTGCAGAGGAAAGAAAAGGCCATTGATAATTCTGTAGTGAACTATGATGTGCCTGCCCTTTGATGAGAACATAGTACAATGCAATGCTTGATAAGATACCTGTCTCCTTGAAGCATCACAGCATATCTAGGAAGCAGGACTCTTATTCTCATTTTTCAGATAAGGGAAACCAAAGCTTAGAAAATCAATTAACTTAATGAAGGTCACGCACATATCTGAAATTCTAACCTTGACAATCTGATCTATCTGATCTATCACACACAACCCTATGCCTGTTCCTTGCCATTGATTGCTTTTTCCAATGCAGTTCACTGCACACACTGAGAGAACCCACTGGGAGGTACATTCAAGCTTTGTCTAGTGGTCAGTAGAAACAAGCACCCAAACAAAATGACCTTGCATTTCAGAAAGCAAGGTTCTGACTAATGTTGATAGTTTTTAAATAGCTGGTTTGGATTTTTGAGAGGCAAGTAATTACTCTAAATGACATGATAGAGAAGTTTTGGATGATCCTGATGGAGGAAAAGCATTGTCTCTGAAACATATGATTTTTTTTCTGTATACTCTGTAATTCAGTACATAAGGATATCATGGAAAGTAGCTGCTATTACAGTTACTTTAGGTGAACTGACCTAGCCCTTCTCCGTGGGCATCACTTTAAGGAATATTTAACAGTATTGTTCAGGAGGCAGAGATAGGAGGATGGCCAGTGGGTTCGAGGCCATCCTGAGACTACATAGTGAATTCCAGGTCAGCCTGTTCTAGAGTGAGACCATACCTTGAATAAAAAATCAAATTTGGCAGAACTGTGGGATTTCAGGGTTTTTTTCCTCCATAACAAGAACTCCGTTAATGTGGTGATTTAGAGCCATGCATGACACTTTATCAAATGTGAATCTTCCTTATTGAATAATTTTTTTCAGTGCTTAGGAAAACATTCATTTTTTTTTGCATGAATGCCTTATCTAAGTCTGTTACGTATTTCTTATCACTTCCCAGAACACTAGTTCAAAGATAGCTGTGTTTAAAAGCTGAAACAGGCTATAGTTAGGAAAATAGAAAAATAAAGAAACCAAAATATACGTTAGAGTGAGTGAAGAATTACTGGACAATGATGGAGTGGTAACTGTGGAAAGTCTGGAAGGAAAAGGTGCTGCAAGTTCAAGGGATTGAACTTGATGCCAAGAGCTCACTGACTTTGAGGACATAAGTGGACTGAAAACAGAAGACACTTTGCTCCTGTGTATTTGTCTGAAGCTTTGTTACCTGGCTGTTGATAGAGAGTAAAATGTATATCTTCTGAATCACTAAGGAACTCTGCTCAATCACGCACCTTGGAATTTATGGGGTTCAGTGACATGATTGAATCAGGCTTTTGACCCCAAAAGGAAAATCTCAGACCCTAAATATATATAGATATAGAGAGATGCTCTTAGAGGTGGAGAGGACTTAAGATATAGGGTCAGGCTGACCTAGGTTTGCTCATACTTCTACCATTTTCTCTACCTAAATTGTAGGGTAGTTGTTTAATATCATAATATTATTGTGAGAATTCAACCAACATATAAAAAATAGCACAATGCTGTCATATGGTGGATACATAGTAAGTGAGAGGTACTGGTTAATAGTAGTTAATAATATCTCCTTCATGTTGAAGTGACTGCTTAAAGTTGTAGAGTGAACCTATCACAAGGACTGATCCAGACGACCCACAGAGGAGGATATCTAGCTGATTGGGGGTGGGGAGGGGGGGCACTGGGGAATTGGGGATAACAACTCATTGTTTGCCCACTAAATAATGTAACTCATTATGGACAATAAAAAAATGCTACAACAGAAAAAAATTGTGGAGTGAATTCCCTTGGTACTAGGCTACTCACTGAATTCTCTGTTGTTGAAGAGTGAAAAAATAGAAAATACTACCTGCGGTCAAATGGCAGGAATAATCCAATTTTGGTAACTGCTTATTTCAGAGCTTTGAATGTCTAGAAATTATTTCAAATGTTGAATTTTTTTAAATTAGCAAAGAAAATTTGAAAACTCGTAAGTTCATGAAGTCTGACTTCCAAGATCTTATTCAGTAGATATATTAGCATGCAGTGATACCTAACATAATTATATTTTTTACTCCTGATACTGAGATCCATAGGTACACATTCACACAACTGTATAGTTGCAGAATTTTTCATTGTCTATATCATGAGTGTGAATAATTAGAAGTTGACATGTCAGGCAGGTTCATCTAATTATATATATATATGTGTGTGTATATATATATATATATATATATATATATATATATATATATATATATATATATATAAAATCTCCACAAAATATGTCCTTTCTAGTTGTATGCCTTTAGTTCTGGTATGACAAGTAAAAAACGGAGTTGTTAATGTATATAACTACATTAAAAATCACTTCCTCTTTTAAAAAGGTATTTTATTTATTTATGAGTAGAGAGAAAAGACAGAGACAGACACATGTGACACATGTGCGTCTCTCTCTCTCTCTCTCTCTCTCTCTCTCTCTCTCACACACACACACACACACACACACACACACACACACACAATGAGAGTGCCAGGGCCTCTTACCACTGCAAATGAACTCCAGTTACATGCATCTGGCTTTATATGGGTACTGGGGAATTGCACCTTTTCAAGCAAGCACCTTAACCAAGGATCCATTTCTCTAGCCCCGCCTTCCTCTTTTAATGCAGACAGGACTAAACATCACCAAAATTTTGTGACATTTGGTACATTTCCTTTCATGACATTAAAACATCATTTTTAAATACCCCCTACTAGTTTTATCTCAAATTCCAACAGACGATATGGGATCTAATGGACACAAATTTCAACAATCTAATTTTATGTATTATAATCATCAGATGTTATATATTTAATTATTGTGATATTTATGCCTAGGATTTAGGATAAAGGGACGAGCTAGGAATGTACTAGACTTGTCTAGGTAAGGCTAATAGAACAACCTAGCTATTTATAAGTCACATGGGGCACTTGAGGAATTTGGGGGTCACTAGCACTGTATTGCCTAAATATTCTGGGATCTTGAGACAATGTTGGGTTTTTCAGTTGGGAAGGCCAGAATCTACACTCTTCTGTGCCTCTTCACCCTGGGATATTTCTACTTTTTTCCAGCATTTCTCCAGTCCTGCTTGGCTGGGCTGGGATGGGGTGGAGCCTCAGCTTCTAGCTAAGCCTCAGGAATCTGCAGGAATCTCCAATTCCTCTTCTTTTTCTCCCCCTTCCTCCTTCCCTATAGTTCTGTTCTGTGTACTCTCTTTTGCCTTGCAATATAATTCCTTCTGCTTCTTTCAAAAATGCCATATCTCTCTCCTGCTCTAGATCCTTGATGAAGTGACCTAAGGACTTGACTATTGGCTACGGGTATTTTTACAGCCAATATTGGTTGGAAATGGAGCGAAAGTGATGAGCTCTGCTTTGCCACATGATGCAGTTTTATTAGGAAAGATGAATAGGCTAATAGCTATTTGTGGGCCACTGAATCTTCAGATTCCCAGTTGTGATAGTTTGAATGTATGACCCCAATAGACTCAGGTGTTTTATTAAAGCTTGTGTCTAGCTGCCTGTTTGGAGGAGGTGTCACTGGGGGCGGGTCCTAGAGTCCAGCCCAAGGTAAGCAAGAGCAGTCTGGGCTCTGCCTGGGTCCCTGCTGCTTGCTGCTGCAGTTCTCTGCTGTTTTGCTCTTGCTTGTGGTGCTGGCTGCTTGGTGGTATCTCTCTGTTTGGACTGGGAAAGGGGGCCAGCTTTTTCTGCCATCGATGGAACTTTACACTGGCTTTTAAAGCTGAAATAAGTCCCTTCTTCCCATAAACTGTGTCTGGTTTGGATGCTCATCCCAGCAACATGGAGCTGACTACAACACCAGGGAAAGACATGCTTGCATTTAAGGGAACAAGAGCAATTTGGGAGTACTCAGGGTAGCTTTCTGAATATGGAGGGAGAGTGCATTCTTATTTAGAATGATGGGTGAAGCTAAGTTTAAGGGTTGGGTGGTGAGAGACTGTTAGACCCTAGGCTGGCACTCTGAATATAAGAGGCTGACTTTGGAAAGTGGAGGCAGGGGTTGCCTGGAGGCCCGGCTCTGCTCTCCTTGCCACCACCACACGTCTGCTTGATTCATTAATTACAGGCGCTGGCATTTTTGGGGTGAGAAGGGAAGTTGGTTTTCATTACCAAGTGAAGAAAGCTAGGAAGGGGAAACCCAGGATGGGGAGAAGTCCTGGTGGCCACAGCAACAGGGCACAGGAGGCAGTTTTCATCATCATTTCTCTATATGATTTACAACTATTGTATATTTTATGATTTGCGTGTGTAGATAGAAAGATGGTAGATTTTTATTTCTTTGATTCTTTCATTTTGGTATTTTGAGGTAGGGTCTTGCTCTAGTCCAGGCTGACCTGGAATTCACTATGTAGTCTCAGGGTAGACTCAAATTTAAGGCAAGCCTCCCACCTCTGCTTCCTGAGTCCTGGGATTAAATGCATGGGCCACCATGCCTGGGTTTGTTAGTATATTTAGTGGTATATTTGGCCACCATGAGGCTCATCTTTCCCAATTAACCTGACTGAAATCTCCCTTCCTTACTCTAGGCATCATCTTGCCTCACTCTGAGTGATTGTTCTTTGATGCAGTCCAATTAAGTCTTGTTAAGCATGATAATAAATTACCTGAGGATTTCTATAAATGCTCTAAAATGTAAGATGGAGGAAATTGAATATAACCTAAGTGAGCCCTAAGGAGTTTTAGAGAAATGATTGGTTTCAGTGGTTCAGTTGTGATATAAGCACAAAATCTGCAAGCAGAGCCGAGATTTTTGTGGAAAATGGGGATGGTTTTGTAAGCAGCTTGCTCTTTATGTTGCATAGAGGGTCTTCATGGCCCTGTGAGGATGGAGGGAGAACACATCCTGATTTAGCCTGATAGATGAAGAGAAGTCGTAAGGGTGCTGTTGGGAGGCAGTGTTAGAGTAGGTTGTGATATCTTTGTTTGTGGGTCTTGGGTTGACTTGGGTAAAGAAGGTGCAGAGTGGACCTGAAGGCCTTGGACTTAAACTTCTATTTTTCAATAGAGTCATAAGTAAGTTCTGCTGAAACAGGACTTCTGCATTCCTCAAAGTCACCATGCTGTACAAAATTGCACAACGAAAGCCACAGTATTTCTGAGGAAATAGGAGAAACCTGTATTCAGGAACTTAATCAGCAACACATTAAAAAAAAAAGTAAGAACTTAATAAAAATGGCCTGGCTTCTCACTGGTTAAATACTTAAGAAACACATAAAATGCATATTTTCTACTGCATTTATTTTGAGGAGGGCTGTTAGTACAATGTACCCATGAGTCTGACTTGCAGATCAGGCAGTTAACAGAGGTGTTGGACAGTGTGTAAAAGTGTGTGCAGGTGTGTGTAGTGTATGTTTCTGTAAGGCTTGGTTCAGCTGAGTATGTTTCCCTAGTGTTTCTTTCTGAGAAAACCATGCTAAACAAATAGGAAATTTGTGTTATACACAAATCATTCCCTTTTGTAACATTTCCATTGGAACAAATTTGTGTTTTAAAAAAAAGAATTATAGAAAATTGAATGTACAATAGATTGCTTTGATTATGTTTATTTCCTCAACGTTTTAAAAATATAAATGGGAATCTTGTAATTGGCCTGAAGAGTAGGCTCATTGCCTTGGCTGTGAGTACGTTGCACATAGAATTGAGGCCTGGGCTCATACTCAATGCCAGGTACAATGTGATGCTTGTAGTCACTTGCTAATCTTTGGTTTTGTTTTTCTTTCCTGTTTTTTCATGTGTGACATATTTTCTTTGTGGCAGTCAGGTGCTTTACTTTGGCAATTGATTAGAAAACGAGCATTTCAATGAAATAAATATGTATTTTAAAGGGAGTATATAGAGGGGCTGAGGAGTGGTTAAAGTCATTTGGTTGCAAAGCTTGCCTGTCTGTCCTCAGCCACATACATCAAGCCTGTTGGGCATTCATTCAAAGTGTTAAGAGACCCCTCCCCTCCGACTTATGCACACAAATAAATAAATAAATTGATTAATTTTTAAAAGACGTGTATGGAATATTATTACATAGAAAGGAATGAAGTACTAGGGCTGGGAATGTAGCTGAAGCATTTGCCTAGCATGCACACATGCACACATCTCTTGCAACACACACAGAATGAGGCCCTGACTTATATTATAACTTGGATGAACTCTGAAAACATTGCCAGACACCAAGGGAACATGTTTTATGGCTTTCTATATATGAAATGTCCAGACTAGGTAAATCCTTATCTGCCAATGATTGTGAAATTTCTGGTTGAGGTGATGAGAAAGTTCTGGAATGAGGCAGTAGTGGTGCTTGTCTAACCTTGCAAATGTACCTAGTGCAGCTGAGTCAGACACTTTAAGGTAGTCGTTTTTAGGTGTAATTTTTGTCACAATTGGAAAATCAGCAGCCCATGTTGGGTCTGGGTAGTGTGAGGAGTGGGGCAAGGTGTTGTCTGAGGTGATGCATCTTGCTTGGTGGAAAAGATCCGCAGACAGTAGCTGGACTACACGCCGGAAAGGAAGTGTGCCCCAGAGGAAGCCAGAGCAGTGGGATGCAGTGTCCAAAGAAGGATCACCCTGTATTTTTGGAAGGGTCCTCCCATCAACCTTCCTTTTCCCCCCGCCCAAATCTTGGCATGTATACTGTTAATATAATAATAGAAAGAACGTCCTTAGTGAAACAGGAAAATTGTCAGCCCTGGATTCACGTGCTCTGATACTGTTTATGACAGATGAAAAGTGTGCATAACCACTTTTGCTGCCCGTCTGAGTGTTGACTGTGTCGAGGCAGAACACTTCCATAAATGTTTGCGGGACCAAAGGTGGACGAGTTACTTATTTTATGGAACAACATTTTACTTGGAAGAATGAGAGACGCCATGGTTTGTGAGACTTGTATGTTTAGCAGATATTTTCTTGGAAATGAGCAGTGTGAGTTTCACACTTCATAGTACATAGCTGACAGCATGTTTAGCCAATGACAAAGTTTGAACTTTTAAATAAAAATAAGAATTTTGGAAAATTTAACTTGCTACTGCAAAACTAACAGAATCCCAGGACTTTCAAACTTCCTGAGGAGATTTTGTGCTACTTTAATATTGTACAATGACAGATATCAATATTTAAAAGACCCGTGTTACTACTGACACAGTTGATTCTTCTGTGCAGTTCCCGTCTATCCACCTGAAGAATGAAATGGACCGGTAGCAGCGAAGGGTGAACAAATGATTTGTTTGCGTTGGAATACCTCTCAAAGTCTGCAGTGACAGCTTGTCATCTTTGAGGCAGAAGGGTGCCAACCAGATTCAGGGTACCAGCCAAGAGGGGTGGATCCCATTGAAGCAGGACCCAGAGCAATGGTTCTTGGAGACAGGCACCATTATTCTTCTTCCAAGGAGCTAGTAAGCTCCTGAGTCCGGGGCAGGTCTTCTCCACACCTCCCCGCGGTAAACAAGAACTTCTCTCTAGGTATGTCTCAGGAATAGTGAGTCTTTTCCTAAAGTAGGCACAGGTCTTCTTCCTCCATGGAACTCTTCAGTCAGGGGCAGGCCTTAACTCACCCCACACATTGAACAGGAGCATCTTCTCCCTAGGCACGTCTCAGGAGCACAGGTCTAGCACTGAGCTGTGCTGAGTCTGACTAGGAAGATGCTCTGCACAGGGGTATATATAGACCCTGGTGGTCCCTGATTGGCTGGCTGTATGCAAGTGAGTTAAGAACCATTGAGATCAATCAGAGCTGGACAGCAGGAAGACCAAGTGAAGGCCTGCCAAAAGATGGTAGCTTTATTTCCATCATTGTCATAGCAATGATGACAAAGCAGTGCCAGAGTCAGGCAGTTTGTGCTTAGTAGCTTTTGAGCTTCTCTCACCATCACTGGCCAGCTTTGATCGCTCTGTCTGCTGCCTTTATCAGGCTCCAATCACTGCTGAGAGCCTTCTTTCCCCTCACATTACCTAGTGGTCCTACTTTTTCCACGATTGGTCATTGGATGCGGATGTATCCTCAGGCTTGACCAGCATACAGGCAGGACTGGGAAGTGGGATGGGGTATGCATGTGTCCATTCCAGGAGAGCCACAAAGTGATGTGGGATTTCAGGACTGAATCCATGTATGAGACATAGTTGAATGTAAAGCTAAGAACATCTGCTTGGGGAGAGGAGGGAGTTAGAAAAAAAAAAAGAAACCAAGCACTCAAGTGAGGGAGCTGGTTGTGAGGTAGGGATCTCGGAAAATGATGTTTTGCTTTAATTTGGGTCCTGATATGAAAATTTTTTAATCCTTTAAAAGTCTTTTAAAAAGAAGCTATCTGTTATACAGAGAAACCAACTTTCCAATATAAGTTTCTCCTTTTCTTACTTGATTTAATAATCATAATTTCAAGATGGGCATGGTGGCTTAGCACCTTGGAGTCTGAGTCAGGAGGTTTGCAGTAAGTTACCGGCCAGCTTGAGCTAGATAGTGAGTTCTAGGCTAAGCCTCAGAAGTGTAATGTAGTGAGACCTTGTCACAAAACAACTACCAAACAAACAAACAAACAAACAAACAACCCCAAACCAAACACCATCACAATTTCCTTTTATCTTTTATGGTGCTAAATATTAGCTTGCCCTGGGCTTCTAACCTTTTTGTCAGAGCCCCCTGGACTGGTAAACTGTCACCTCTTTGCTTTCTCATTCCAGCTGTTTTGCCAGTGTTCAAGCATGCTAGAGACTTCCTTAATCTTATATACTGGTTTTGCATTTAGAACTCAGAAACAGATCTATCTCTTTGCATTGGAATTGTTAGAACTGGTCAACACCTCATTTTGCCTTGAGAATTTCCTAATAATGGCTCTTTTCACCATAGCTTTTGACTTAATTTGTTGCTTTTTTATATGCATGCCTTCTTTACCAAGTATGCAATGGTATAACTATAATTCCTAACCCCCATTTAGCATCCACTTTGCCTTCTTAGGATCCCTACTTGGAGAAAACCTGTGTTTACTGAACACTGTGCTATCTCAGAAGGCTGTACCAGCACATCCTTGAACAGTGGTTAGTGCTAGGTGAGAGGCATAAGACTTGAAGGGAAAACTGGCTTAGAATGTAATTTCTCTGAATGGGAGAGAGTGAGAATTTCCCCAGTGGTTTCCATTGGACACAATAGATATTGAGGTTCAGGGATCTCTCATGGGATTGCATAGAGAAGGTAAACTCTAGCTGGAGACTAAAATCAATGGTGTAAGAATCCTTGCTGTATGTCAGGGTGCTCTGAGTGGTCAGGATTCAGGCAGGGATGTGAGTGTATTCATGGCTGGGAGGTGAGTTGCTTTGTCCCTGAGAACCAGGCTCCTGCATTATGGAGGAAGTGTCTAGATCACAAGTCTGAGCAGTGGGCACTGGATTTGCAACAACATCTAAGAGTGTCTTCAGGACAGTCCTTGATGGGCATGGGAGTTCCTGATCTGAAAGGTGGGAAGTCGCCCTGAGCAGAGATGAGGTCTCTTTTGAAAGCTGGGCCACCATCTTCATGGTACAGAGATAACCCCTCTCTACATGATGCCTGCTGGATTTGGCCTTTCCTCCCACTCAGCCTGCTGATGAGTGTGACTGGAAGATCTTGATCAGCGCATGACTCTTCCCTGAGCAGGCCTGTTGAGGCAGTAGGGATAATAATGTAGGTGTCTTCTGTCCTAATTAATTTAGTTGCTTGATATATCCATTCATGTCTTTGAAGATGAAGGCTCCAAAATGGAGGGGTACACAGCAGACCTATATGTCACACTCAGTTCAATCTACTGAATGATAAATGACCTTCATTATATGTGCGCCACTGTGTATGTCTGTATACAATGCTAATTTCCTCAGTCTTTTAATCATAATTGAGTTCTGTGTTAACAGTTTTAAGGAAAGATTTTCTAATGTTGATCATTTTTGCCTTAATTGGAAAGTTATCTGTCCATATGATATATTTTAATGAAAGAAAACAATCTTAGGAGACTTGTAGGCTCCTGTCTACCTTGGGAAGTCCTGTGGCTTCTTTGGAAGGGTATATATAACGATACCTTTGCTTCTGGACAGTCTTGTTCAAGGTCAATTTTGCTGCAGCTTAAAAACATCAGCAGCAGCAATAGAAGGTAGTGCTGTGTTTGTAAATACAGTCTGGTTATTCCCAAATACACAGCATTTGTCCAATAACCACTCTTCATCCAAACTTCCATGAAAACCGAGGCTGTGGCCTTTCTGCTGAGGCACAATACTCTTAGAAAATCAATACATTTTATTTTTAGCTCAACAGTTTTACCTTGAGAGAGCAGGTGGCCCAAGACTTTTCTTGTCCTGAAAGCAAGTTGCATTTACGTGCAAGGTGGATTGCCTGACTTTATATAGCATTTTCTTCAAAAGAACAGTCTTGCTTTTTATACTTTAAGCATCTTCTGTATTTTCCTCCTCCCCTGTGTCTCCTTTGGGGCCGGCAGAGGCATTGGGTTGGTCTGTGTTTCGCTGCCTCTTCTGTCGTCCTTACTCGGGGGGAGAAACAGCATTGGCCCAGGCCTTTCATCTTGTGGGAGACGGCCTGCTTTACTCTCATGATTTGTCCGTTGCTTGGGAAGGTGCAGTGGGAAGAGGATAGTGTGACCCATGGCAGGCCACAGTGCTCAGGTTTAGCCTTCCTGGCACTTCTGATGCTCTGGGGAAACCCTGGCCTCCAGGCCTGCTGGACAGATGTCACCATGTGGCCAGAAAGCCAGTTTCCTACTCCTAAGAGAAGGATGCTTCTCTTATTGAGAGAAATCCTATAGGAGAGGCTCATTGTTGTAGTCAGCATTGTAGTTGCTCTGCAGAAAGAACCCAAACAAAAGCGGCTTGTGGAGGAATGGGTTTATTAGGCTTATGGACTCAAAGGGAGACTCCATCCTTGCAGGGAAAACGATAGCATGAGCAGAGGGTGGACATCACCTCTGCCACAGCACTGCAAACAGCAGCAGGAAGGTGTGCCAAACACTGGCAAGGGGAAGCTGGCTTATAACCCCCAAAAGTCCACCCCCAACAACACAGCTCCATCGAGTTTGTAAAATCCAAACTGTCACCAGCTGAGGATCGATCTATCAGAACACATTCATTTGTTTGTGGGGGACACCTGGATCAAACCATGACACTCATCTATCCATGGTTTGAAATTGCATTGAGACGGAGTTCTGTACTGTACCCTCTTCTGTTAGGGTGCTCCCTTCTGCCCCCAACAAATGAAACTGGGCCAGAAGCTGCAAGAGATTTGGTTCCTTTTACATCTCTGGTCCCTAGCAGTGTTACGAATCAAAAAGGGGGTGATGGGTGGTTTTCTTTACTTCAAATTAAAATCCCTTATATTCTCACAGAATAGAATATTGCTACATGCATGTTTATTGCTTTGTTCACAGTTGCTGGATTCCAGTGGCTCTGAGATACAGTCATGAGGGTATTCTGACATTTATCTTTGATAAGTACAAAGGATATAATTAAAGGTCAGATCTTGAAATGGGTTTTTAGTTTATTTTGATGTCTGTGGACACTTATTGTGTTTGGCCAATGTTCTTTTAATGATCTAAGTTTTAAATACCTTTTTAATCACCAAGTTTCACTGAGTTCTGCAAATTAAGGTAATATAAATAAATGTCTGGTTGCTAGGAGGGTTTTCTAACAGTATCCTCAATGGTCTTGTAATAAATGGTGTAATTAATGGTGTAAAGTATTACACTGTCTTGTTTATTAATTGGGGTGGAAATTTCATTTCAGAGGCAGAGTGAGTATCTCCTTGACTTGTACTATCAAGTTTAAAGGCAGAGCTGGGTAAAATGAGAATTTTGTTTAGATTGGTCAAATTTTATTTACTTCTTCAATAGATTTTATCACTGGTTTTTGTGTGTGAAACCTAACAGATTATGTAACAAATGTAGATTTAGAATTTTGAGTTGGTATTCTTTCTTTTGAGAGTAGCATTTATTTTTATGAGCTCTTCATGAAATTATTTTTCAATTTATGTTTGAGTATGTAATCCCAGAAATGTCTTATATTAAACTAGTCTTAGCATATTATAATTCTTTTTCTCTCTTTCTCAAAACTGATAAAGTTTAATAACTACAGTCCCCTGAACAAGTAAGTCTCTGATCCATATTCTGAAATAGTTATTCTAGCTGTGTCTAAATGGTAGATAGATAATTGCTCATTTCTCTGTTATGTACATACCTTCCTCAGCCAAATTCTGGATGTATTCTTTACATTAACATTGAAAACCCTTGTTGGTGTGGCTTTAGTAGAGTCCCCCTGTTTTCCTGACAGAATGGGGTAGTTTGAATGGATGTCCCCCAGTATACTCAGGAGTTTATTAAAAGCTTTTCTCCAGCTGCCAGGTTAGAGAAGGTGTCACCTTGGATGATCCTAGCCTCTAATCTTAAGGTGTTTCTGGGGGCAGGGGTGAGTAGATCTGGAATTCCAGCCATAGATATGTAAAGAGTAGTCTGAGCTTTGAGAAGTTTAGTAGTTTGCTGGTGTGTGTGTGTGTGTGTGTGTGTGTGTGTGTGTGTGTGTGTGTGTGTGTGTTTTGATGGTGATGGGTTTCTCTCTCTCCTTGGACCTGTGAGTGGGGGCTAGTCTCCATTATGGAACTTCCCCTGGATCTGTAACTTCACTAAATTCTTTCTTTCCATAACTGTGCCTGGTTTGGAGATTCATCCCGCAACGTGAGCTAAAAACAGGTGAACTAAGAATATCACCAAACTGCCCCACTAGTTACTCTTCAGATGCTTTAGTCCTTATTCTCCTGGGATCTTGGTTTGTACCTAGAATAATTTTTCTTTTATTTGTAGTCTCTCCAGACTCTAAATAAATAATCATTTTTCTTTTTCAGTATGGATCATGATGTGAGCTGAAATTTTCTGAAAAAGCCACACCTATGAAGAAAATTGTGCAGACTGATTGACTTATTAGAGTCATTTGTGGAGAGTTGGAATATTGGAATGAAACCAAAACTACCTTGGGCTTCTGTTAGTTTGCTTAGCAACCATTTATTACCCATTTCTGCATCTGACCTACCATGCTTTTCACTATTAGATATAATCTTTCGAATTTATTTTTAGCAGACCAGTAGCTTTGATCAACCCCGAAGCCAAGAATATCATCAGATAAATCTGAAGCTGGTAATGGAATTTTCTCTGCTTTAATCTGCCAATCTGCCACTATATTTGGTGAATACATTTACTTATGACTGTTCTGTGACTAGAAAAATTCATATAACCACTTCCATGGGGGGGGGGACATGTCATTTGCGATAACCCGAATTCACATTCCCGGGCCATGATCACTTATATTTGGCTCAGAATACACTCTCTCTTACTCCCTTTGGAGTGAGGGCTATGCTTGGTGGACACAGTTAACTCTTCTACATAGTGGAGGTATTTGTGTACTAATGCTGTCTTAACAAATTACCACAGCCTGGGAGGCTTGAACAATAAAAATGTCTTTCCTCACAGTTCTGGAGGTGTGGTTTCTCCTGAGACCTCTCACTTTGATTGGCAGGCAGCTACCCTTCCTGTGTCCTCACATAGCCTTCGTGGTGCACATGTTTTTTTCCTCCCTCCAGTACATCTTCCTCTTCTTAGAAGGATACTAGTGAAACTGGATTAGCACCTTCCCATATGACCTCATATAACCTTACTTATATCTGTAGATAGAAACTGATGATCATATTCTAAAATACTGAGGACAAGGGCTAGGACTTTAGTGTAAAACACTGAACATTGGTGCAACTCAATTAATAAGTGTCTGTCTGTGTACATTACATGTTTCCTCTTTATTTCTTATCCCTCAATAGGCTAGGTGTTTTAAGGCAGTACCATATAATACTAGGCCTACTGTGTCCTAGTGTAATGCTTCATACATAATAAATAGTCACTAAATATATGTTGAATTTAATTTCAATTTAATCAATCCCTTAAAAATTTATTTATCATAAAATGTTATTAGACTTTTATGGGTATGATCTATGGGCAAACATGGTACTTAAAATTACTTTATGGATTTGGCCAACTGTTGCCAAGTAATTTATTGAACAAAACATTACCAGAATAATAAGTTGCTCTCTTTCTTTTCATTCAAACTTAAGTAATGCTCATTTTGATTATGTGCATGCATGCATGCGTGTGTGTGTATGTGTGTTTGTGTGTGACCTTTCTCATTCTTACAAACTTAGTGAAAAAAAGTCAAGGCAGAATTTAGCATATCTATTTTCTAAGTCTACACAGGTCATTCACTGTCTTTGGCAGTTGATCAGTTGGTTAAATAATGCCTGATATATATTTAATAAATAATAATAATAATAAATTAACAATAAAAATAAAAAATAATGCCAATATATTTCACTCTCTGGAGTGGTCATACAAAGACTGCATCGAGAAGCCATGCTACTCGGAATGTTTCTTTGAACTGGATATTCCTTGGGTATATTTATAAAGTTGCTACTGACCAGGAGAGTGGCAGCTCCCATTTTGCAAATCTCTGCAGCTCTAAGCCTTGCTAATGCTACTTAATCATATAGATGTCCACATACTTGATCACATGATGTTCCCTACACCTGGCCTCTGTCTTGTCATGAAACTTTGTGGTGTGGTAGACAGAATGCCTGGGGACACTTACTTCTGTTTGCCAGTAGTGAAGGCCACCCTGCTATGTGATGCTCAGTGTTTAGCATTGCTCCTCATAACACTTGGGAGCACCAGTTACTGGAGGAAGATATGAATATATGCTCAACTTTCCTGACAAACAGCTTTTATCAGAAATGTGCCTGAGAGAAAGAGGCCTTTAGTTTAGTGTCCCTGAAGGACTTGTGTTCATTCACACTCAGTGTACCAGCTTCTTTTAGATTTCACTGTACCTCCCAAGAGCTGGGCATGAATGTTAGCCTGTCTTTACTAGCAAAAAGCTGCATGAAGACCTGACAGATGGAATCTATAAAGTCTATTGGATATGACATACCTCCCAGCCCTTCATACAAGAACAAAGTTCCTTGTAGGAAATTTCCTTTGGAATTGGATGCTATTATGCTCTGGTATCAAGGAACCTGAGAATCCAATGGAAACTCAGTCATGTTCCTTTAGCTTAATTCGTATAGCTACAATATTTGCATCTTGATTTTGCTTCCATGGTTATTAGATTGGCTTTAATGTAGAAACAATTACAAATGATTCAAAAGTTTTTGAAATAGAAGATAATAATCCCATTACCCCAGCTTCTTTTCATGATGTCTACTTTTTAAAAGGTGGCTGGATTTTCACATTTCTTTGAACATGTTTCCTTAAATGTATTTCTGTGGGTTCTTTATTCTTATATCCCATAATTCATTTAGAGAAAAGTTGATAAAAATAAAAGCCTAAGGAAACATAACATAGCATCTTGTCCCTCATGAGTTAATCTAAACACATTTCAGATCAATCACCTTCCAAGTCAATGGTGACCAGCTGTGCTGGTTGGATGTAAGAGCAGAATAACGCACTCAATGTACTCTCTGGCATGTTTCTGATAATGTTTCTAATATTTGCTTATTTTCTATGATTCTCAGCAGCAAGTTAAAATAACAGTCTTTGGGGAAGTTCAGAAAATGATGCTTTCATTCTTTTCTTGAGTCAGAGTGGTTATTCTCTTTGTTTGTTTGCTTTGGTAGACAAAACAGATGCATGTGCCACCTTCTGCATCTGGCATCTGGCATCTGGCTCTCTGCACGGTCTCTGGGGAATCAAGCCCAGGCCATCAGGCTCTGTATGTAAGCACCTGTAACCGCTGGGCCATCTCTCCAGCCCAGAATGTTTATTCTTGAACCTTCCACTATCATCCCCTTGTTTGAGTCCACTTACTGCTTATGATAACAGTCTCTCCACTGAGCATTGGGTTCATTCCATACTATTCTGTATTTTCTATTTCCACCATTCTAATTGTAAAATTTTGAAATAACCGCCTTATGTATTTGTTGTATTTATTTTGTTTTCCTTAGCACAAATTTAAAACACATTTGGGTATTTGTGCTTCTCAACAAAGAGGTATTTTATACTTGTGCATTGAATTATGCTGTTTGACCACTACAGGGAGAGGAGTGAGCAGGGATTCCCATTTCTGATTCGCAGAACCTGGTAGCAGCCAAGGTTAATTTTAAGTTCTGGCGCTTCTCTTGCAGAGAGCCAAGTTTCTCCGGCCACAGCGGACAATTAAGCTCAAAGAGGCTGTAAAGGTTCTGAGTTACGATTTTTTTTCTCCCTTTCCCTTTGTAGGTCCCTATTCTAATGATTAGTTTTCTAATGGAGAGAGCAGGGCTGGTTAATGAGGCATTCTCTTTTAGTGGTGTACTTAAGAGTAAATTCAGTAATAATTGCCATGTGTTATGATTCATATTCCAGAACACACAGTAGCAATAACACATCTGTTGTGAAAGTACCATTATAAGATCGAGAAAGCATTAACCTGCCTAACCCCTGTTCACTAATGACCACCATTCTAGAAAAAAAAATCAAAAGGAATGGCTCTGGATACACTGGTCCTCTGCGGGGAGAAGTGAGTAGGGAGTGGGGTGGGGAGTGGAGTAGGGGTCTGTGGGGTTGCTATTCTTTTGGGGATAAAGTTTTGCCAAGAGGGAGGTTCCCCCCTCTCTCAGTTGTCCTTGAATCTTGCCCTGAAGGACAGGCAGTACAGAGACCCAGGATTTGGAGAAGAGGGAAGATCCATTCAAGAATGCTCTTAAAGAGCATTCTTTGGCTTGTAATTAAAAAAAAAAATCCCTCTGTAGATTATCTTTTCTTAGCCCACCCTTGCACAGGCCTGAACCAATTTTATTGACAGAATCAAATATATTATAGCTGTATTTCCTCTGAGTAAATAAGACTTTTTGTCCAGGCCCAGGAAAGCAGACTTTGTGGTTTTCCTCTGGCTCTCAGGAATCTGGGGCTGGTCCAGAAAGGGAGGAAGGAGGCACTTTGAACTTGTGGTTAGGATGTCTCCTCTGGGCTCAAGTTCCCATTCATTTTCCAGTAATTCTGAACTCTGTAAAAAATTCAACCTTGTTTTGACAACATTTGCTCTCTAAGTTTAGAGGTTTTGATTTAAAAATTGAAAACTACACAGAACAAAAAACCTCAGTGAGCTACTTTTTAGGTAATTGTGGAGGAAAATAAGTATAATTCAAAAATTTTAAATGAAATCTTCTTGTGTAGTTTGAGTTAACTTTGTAGATCTTTTAAGTGAATTACATATATTAACCAATAAGTTCAGACTGTACAAGTCAACATAACCAGAGACAGTAGCTAGCTAGGCATCTAGGCATCTAAGATCAGGATAGGGAGGTGGCTCAGTGCAAGCATGAGGACCTCAGTGAGAACTCCAGAATCCTTGTGAGTGCTGGGTGAAACTGTAATCCTAGTGTTAGAGAGGTGAAAACAGGAGGATACCTAGGACTTGTTGACTAACTTGTCTAGCCCAATTGGTGCACCCCCAGGTTAGTAAGAGACCCTGTCTCAAAAAGTAAGGCGGAGGCCTGCCGGGCGAGGTGACACATGCCTTTACTGTCAGCACTTGAGAGGCAGAGGTAGCAGGATCCATGTGAGTTCCATGCACCCTGAGACTACAAAGTGAATTCCAGGTCAGCTTTTTAGGAGGTAGTAAAACCCTACCTTGGAAAAACAAACAAACAAACAAACAAACAAACAAAGTAAGGTGGAGTCAGGCATGATGGCTCATGCATGCCTTTAATCCCAGCACTCAGGTTGAGGTTGGAGGATTGCTGAGAATTTGAGGCCTGTCTGTAGCTACAGGGTGAGTTCCAGGTCTCCCTTGGCTAGAGTGAGACCCTGCCTCAAAAAACAACAAAAAAAGGTGGATAGCAATTAAGACATCAACCTTTGGCCTACACATTCACACATGTGCACCCACATATATATCACTCACACACATGTGAACACGCATCCTCACACACATTCACATGTCCAAAAAAGGGGGTGTAGGTGGAAGAGGAGGACAGGATGAGAAAAGTCGGTGAGTACAGTTCTCCAGCAGATGTGAAAAGCTGAAGGTTCAAGAATAAGCTGATTTATTTGAGGGTGTAAGGGAAGAGGAATGCATTTGCCAGTAAGAAAGAAGGAAAAGAGTTACGGTTGGAAAAAGTAAGGAATAGAAATTTTAAAATACCAAGGGGTAGTGTTCATTGTGTGAAAAGTCATAACAACAATAAATATCAGATTAAACTGAGAGAATTGCTTTAGGAAGTGGGCACTAGGTCGTGGCTTCTCTAGGTTTGTTGGTAGCCTTTGTAATAAGCCTTTTTATTGGTCCCATTTGTCTTTTGACTTTGAAGTGCTTGATGCTAAGCAACCGTGTGTAAAAATCAAGCCTTTTTTTTATGGCACATGTCTCATCTCTGGGACCCGAGCGGGGGAGTTGGCAGGGTCACCGTGTCGATTCAGTAGAAATTTCAAGAGATATATTATGGATGGATGTTGTAACTAGCTTGTGAAATGTATAGTAAATCATCATGACTTTACACGGGGATAATGGAGCAGAATTTACACTGGATGCTGCATCTGCTTGTGATAAAAATAGGTTGTTAATCTGAGTAGACGACTTTTTGTGGTGGGATGTTGACTATAATAATTCTCATCTTTAGAAGTGGTACTCAGTTGCAAGCTGAGTGTGGTGGCTCAGTTTGTGATCGCAGCCGTGGGAAGTGGAGGCAGGTGGGTTAGTAGTTTGAGGCCAGCATAACAAATGAAAATAAAGTGGACTTCTGTATCTGCCTCCCTATCCTTCCATAGTAACACTCCCAGATTCAATCCCTAGGACCTCTTGACAAGAGAAGGCTGCCTACTCCCTAGAAACTTCTGTGTTGGCTGTATACTTGGTTAGTTAAGTCTGAATTCAATGCTCAGAATGTGGAATATAGGCCAATCTTTATGGAGAAATGTGTTTTTGGATGCTTCCCAAGTCCTCATTGCTATTGGGTGATATCTATGTTTCTACCTATATTTGTATTTCCATGTATATATTTTATTTATAGGTAGATAGATGATAGATGGATGATGGATAGACACTGTTATTTATAATTAATGACCTCATCAATCCTCTGGTAGCTACTACAGTATATACTTTGTGCTTCACTTGGGATACCAGAGTGAATATAGTTAGATTCTTGAATCCTTTGAGCTAAGTCTAGCTGGGATAGAGAGATGAGCAATGCACTTGGATATTGAGTGAAGGATAAAAGAAGTGCAGAGCCATGTCTATTTTATGGAAAGCTGGGAAAAGCTTTCCCCAAGGTGTAAGGATGAGGGTCAGAGGCACCCAGGATGTCTAGTTCTCTGAGCTGGCGGGGAGTTATAATTGCCATTTACAGCTCTTCTTCCCAAAGGAAATGGATATACTGCCAACTGTCTTAACTCACCATCCAAGCACATATTTATTCCTCCTTGGCTCTTATGGGAGTAGCAGAGATCTCCTCAAACCAACTTATGTCTGGGTAGAATAATATGTAGTTGTTCTGAGGACTGTCTATGTTTTACATTCGCTTTTCACAGTTTCTAATACCTGAATTGTAACTCTGTCAAGACTATATGAAATGCTTCATGCTTAATATACTATTGCCAGTGTGCAGTTGGAATGAGGTCTGATAGTTGGCATATGGGTGTTTGAAACATAGCTCATTTTTATTGCCAACATTTATTTTTGTTAAGATAGTCCATAGAGCCTAAAAATAAAGATATGATTGTAAAATTATAATAACTTTGAGCATTAAGAGAATAAAACACTGTTTATCAATTCTTGTTTTGCAAATATGTATGAGTTTGATTTGTGCAATCTTTTTGCAAAATAACACTTGTTTATTACTTTTTTATTTTAAATATATTGTACTCAACCTATGGTTATATCATTAATAATGTGGTAATAGGTTTAGGCATCACCAAATAAATTTATAAATTTGAGAGAGAGGCTACTTGTAGCTTCTATTGTATATATATAGCTAGTTATCTAATTGAAGCTGATATTTTCTTTATATATACATACACATATAGGTTTCTGGGTTAACTTTATACTTGGCTTTTTAAAAATGAATAGTTGCTTGAAAGATGAGGTTTTTAAAAAATAGAATGGTGTATGTGTATAAGATCTGTGAACCTAAAAAAAAAGCTTCTTTATTCATGAAATCAGTTAATCTATTTGTCAGCTTAGTGAATGAATGTGCTGTGATAATTGTTGAGTGCTGAACAGAACTCTTACCTTCCCTGACCTCATGGGCCTTACCGCGAAATTCTGGCTACAGGCATTCACTGAGCAAACAAATAAGTAAGTTCACAATTATCAGTTGTGGTAAGAAACACAATAAACTATTTTTTCCTGTTAAAAGAGAATAAGGGGCTCCTATTAAAGAGGAGCCAGCAAGTGGTGTTTCCTACTATAAGTATGGATATCAGGGGCTGTCGGTTATACACAAAGGCAATATGTTTTAATAATTTGAATTTCTCCTATGCCTTTTCTTTTTCATTGTTATGATAATATTTCTCCAGTCATTTAAAATTCAGTGTATGTGAACTCAAGTTCAGTATTTCTCTCATATTGTGCTATGTATGTGCATATATTTATATAACTATAATAAAACTAGTGAAGGACATTTTATACAGTTATACACATAAGAAACAGAAACATAACTTTCTTTTGTAGTGAATAGTTTATTTTTATAGACTTTGAGCAGAAGAATATGTGCATTATTGTTGTATTTTTATAACTGTTATGGTATTGCATTTGTTTACCCACACTTATGCTATCTCTAATAATTGTTTCACATAAAAACATTTTGAGATGTTAGATATAAGAAAGAGTATGCTATTTGTGACATGTTAAGAGTCCTGGTTATATAACAGTTTTGATACTAAAATTCCCATCACAATCCCTTGACTTCCCACCAAGAAATTCCAACTTTCCATGGCTGTACCTCTGGTATCCTAAACTCTGTTAGGATTGGGAGTCCTCTAGCATTCTGACACTGACCTTATGTCTACAATACTGCCTATGATGGGAAAGGTGCTGCTGAGCTATTATTCTAAGAGGCCTGGAAGGCACTATTGAAAATTTCTGTCCACCTGTGTGGTCCTTACAAATAGTACTGACCAGAATAGCACAAGTATGTAGAACTAAATATGTTGTTGTAAAAATATTTTTGACAACACATTTGCCCTACATAGGCAGCATCAGAGGTTCATGGACAGCCCAAATCCTTCTCATCCTTTCACCTAGAGCCTTTAGGTGAAAAGCTTTTCAGGATTTCCTGTGCTCAGACCTTCCCTGAGGTCTGGTACCAATCCCCGACCTAGGAAGAATCCTTGGGCTGGGGGTGGTGGCATTATGCCCTTAATCTCAACACTCGTGAGGCAAAGGTAGGAGGAACACTGTGAGTTCAAGGCCAGCCTGGGACTACAGAGTGAGTTCCAGGTCAGCCTGGTCTTAAAAGAGATCCTACCTCAAAATAATAATAGTAATAATAATAAATTAACTCTATAGGACTGGAGAGATGGCTCAGCAGTTAAAGGCACTTGCTCACAAAGCCTGATAGACTAAGTTAAGTTCAATTTCCAGTACCCATGTCAGGTGAGATACACAAAGTGACACATTAACGAGATCATTTGCCACTTGATAGGAGGCCTTGGCGTGCCCATCCTCCTCTTCTTCCTCCTCCTCTCTCTCTTTCTTTCTCTCTCTCTCTCTCTACTTCTAAATAAATAAATTCTGTAAAGAATCCTTTGTGTAGTGCCTTTTCTACTTTGTTGCCTTGGCTCTGTTGACTCAGCTCCTCCTCCTTTGGGGCCATCGTTGGCCTTTTGGCGGTCACCAGGTTTTGTGTTCCGTTCTTGTGCCGTGGCTTGCTGAGCGCCATCTGTGCACGTTTCATTTATTCTGCACAAGGGCCTTTGTTTCTGTAGACAGCTCCCTGCTTGCCTCTCCCCAGCCCTTGCCACATCCCCAAGTGAATCTCGGCTTCTTCCTGTTTCTCTCTCACCAGATGCCTTGTAGTTCCTGTCCTCCCCAGTGCTATGCCCTGTGGACCATTGGCACAACTGTCCAGCTGCCCCTTTCCTTGCTGTCTTGGATTGTGACCTGGCCTTATATAGTCTCACTGGGACCTTAGCTAATGTGCTACATCCTTGTTTTGGGTCTGGCCCACCCTAAATCTCACTCTTCATGGAGTCAGTTATTGAAATTTAACACTGTACTGGCTAGTGGGTAGAATTGGAAAGCATAAAAATCCTTTTTTTTTTTGGGGGGGGGGGAATAGCAATACTTTGTGTTTTGACACAAATGTGAGTGAAACTTGTTCCTGACCTCTAGGGCCACATCCTGCTGAAAGCAAACCAAGACCAGTGCAGGGTGACAGCAAGTTAAAGATCACGGAGAATATCTACACACACCACTCTGTATAATTGAAGAACTTACTGCAGAGAGATCCAGGGCTTCATGCATACTAGGCAAGCTCTCTACCAACTGAGCTATATCCCAGCCAAAATTTCTTGACTTGTTAGTACAGTTATCACAATAACAATAAAAAAGATTTCTGTGAAATGTTTCCTGAATTCTTTGTCTACAGGATTCCTGCAGCTAAATGACTCCAAAACACACACACACACACACACACACACACACACACACACACACACACACACTCACACTCACACACACAAAACAAACAAACAAGCAAACAAACAAACAAGCTCATGGGTCACTTAATATATTATCTCTTAGTAGATTAAAAAATTTTGAGGTTCATTCAGCTCCCTTTCGTGTCTTGGCTATTATTTCTCCTTTCATTTTAAAATAAACCTAAATATTTCTCGTAGCACCTGAAATCTTTTACCCACCTTTACTTCTGCTTCATGTTTTCTTTTCAGCAATTGTGAATCCATTTCCCAGTGATTTGACATTATGCTTTCAACTTAGTTGCATTTCTCTTTATTGATACAATATGCTCATATCCCATATAAAGTGAGGAAATTTAAGACCAGCTCTGTGTTACTGAATGGCTTATTATTGGTAGGTAAGGTAAATTTCATATGTCTGGAGTTCATTTATAGCAACACTGAGCCCTAATGTGTTCATTCTCTCTCTCTCTCTCTCTCTCTCTCTCTCTCTCTCTCTCTCTCTCTCTCTCTTTCTCTCTCTACTCCCCCCCTCTCTCTTGAAAATAATATTTTTTTTCTTTTTTTTTTTTTTTGGTTTTTCGAGGTAGGGTCTCGCTCTAGTCCAGGCTGACCTGAAATTTACTATGTAGTCTCAGAGTGGCCTTGAACTCACAGCAATCCTCCTACCTCTGCCTCCCTAGAGCTGAGATTAAAGACGTGCACCACCATGCCCGGCTGAAAATAATATTTTTTAAAACAACATTTTTCCAGGTTATAAATGAGTTTGTTGCTCTACAGAAGTCCACGGTTATGTAACTAGAATATACTGTTAAGCTTTGTTCAGTTTTCAGCTTCCGAGAATCTTTTTGTTGCTGAGCCTGTCATTTTCTATCATGTAGGATACGGTTTTCTTATCCCTTAAGAATACATCCTATTTTAATAGACAGTTGTCATGCTTCTGTCTTTCAAGTTAGCTACTGCTAAGCTGGTGTAATTTGAAAATGTATTTTCCAATTTAAAGTTACTGATAACAACTGGAGATTTTGTAAGGGTGTAAACTCAGTCTTTGATGTTCTGTCCTAAGACAATCTATATTTGATATAACTATCATTTGGAAAGAAGGATCTTGCTGGAATTTACCTCTGTTTCTCATATTCCCCCTTGGTGTATACTTTATGGCTTGCAGCTGTTTCACAAATGGACACTCGCTGATGTGATTATCATTTTCATTTTTGTTTTGTTTTGAGACAGTGTCTTACTTTAGCCCATGCTAAACTGGAACTCACTCTGAAACTCAAAGTGATCCTCTTACCTCAGCCTCCCCAGGGCTCTGATTCAGGACATACACCACCACACCCAGATCTATCATTGGAATTATTTGCCTTGTAATGTCTAGTAATTTAAATTAATGGCAGACCAATGTTATTGAAGTAAGGATTTTTTAAGGGAGATTAAATATATCGTGTTTGCTCTAGAGATAGTACAGTGAGCTTTTAAAAATTTATTAAGAGTGTGTGTGTGTGTGTGTGTGTGTGTGTGTGTGTGTGTGTGTGTGAATCTAGCTTATAAGCGTGGCTTTGGAATTGAACCTAGGAAGACAGGCTTTGCAGGTCCCTTTAACCACTGAGGCATCGTCTTCCTACAATGTACTTTTGAAAGAGCCTATTCACATTTATTTTAATATGAATATTTACTGATTTGTTTATTATAGGTAAGTCAAATGGTCATATGCTTTCTCCATTCAGTATCTATGTGTGTGTGTAGGATGTGTGGTTCATGTGGTGTATGCATGTGTGTGTGTGTGCAGATCTGCATGCCCTGCATGCACATGGGAAGGCCAGAGAAAACCCTTGGTTCTCTACCTTATTTCTCTCAACACATTTTCTCAAAGACCCTGGAGCTTAATGATATTTTTCTAGACTTTTCATCAGTGAGCCCTAGACAGCGTCTTTTCTCCATCTCCTCTCATAGATTCAGGCATGTAGAACCACAGTTGAGGATCAAGCTGAGATGCTCATGCATGCAAAGCAAGAGTTCTTACCCACGGAGCCATCACCCCATTACCTCAAGGTACTAAGAAGAGAACTACATTGCCTGTTTTAAAATTTTAAAAAGTATCTTTTTTTAAGTTTTTCCTTTTGTTTTCTCTTATATGTCAGAAAGTCATAATTTTTATAAGGATATAAAGACCTGGTGGACCAATTTTTTTAAATCTCAAAATGGCAACAGAATTTGAGCTTTATAAAAGTTATGTTTATGGGCTGAAGAGATGGCTTAGTGATTAAGGTATTTGCCTGCAATGCAGAAGGACCAGAGTTCGATTCCCCAGTGCCCATATACAGCCAGATGCACAAGAGGGTGCATGTGTGTGGAGTTCATTTGCAGTGGCTTAGAGGCCCTGGTGCACCAATATTCTCTTTGTCTGCCCTCCCCAATAAATAAATAAAATGTTTTTTAAAAGTTATGTTTAGATGGGTACAGAATATTCTTTCCCTTAAGAATTAGGGTGAAAATTGCAAGATTTTTTTTTGTACTAGTCTTCGGGATGAAATATTACAGTAATAAGATTTCCTTAGTGAAAGATGGTTTTGCTGATGCAGCATTTCTCATCTGAAAGAAAGAGTATCTGTTGTCTGCCAGACTTTTTGTAGGAATGTTTTAAACCATTCCTGCTTAAATTTTGCTTCTTAGATTGGTTGCACATGAAGCAGCCAGTGGACACCAGTGAGTTGATAGCAATAAAACTGTTTTTTTCCCCTTTTAATGTTTGATGACTGTAATTTTCATTATTTATAGTAGAGTGGATTATTTTCATGAAAAGTTTATTAATGATGAGTTGTAGACCAGCTTAAATGATACTTTTAAAAAAGTTAGTTACCTAGAGCGAATTAATTACAGCATTAACGAGGTTAGTGATTTGAGAGGAATAGGATGTGGAAGGGGACTCTAGAGATGGTGTCAGTGAAAGGAGCCACTTACTTTTTATTTCTGACTGACAACCATGGCTCAATTCCTAACTAATACTGTGCCCACTTGTATCCTTTCAAGTGACATTGTGGGCATTTGGTTATTAAGAATGCAGCAATAGGAAGTGAGCCATCTTCCTCTGCCATGATGAAGCCTCTCTTGGAATCTGTAAGTCTGAAATAAATCCTTTCCTCCCATAAACTGCTTCTCATTTGGTGTTTGTCCCAGTAATGAGAAGGTAACTCCAACAGAACAATTGGTATTGAGAGTGGTCTCATTGTTTTCATGAATCTGACTACATGGTTTTTGGTGTATTTGGGATGTGTTTGCTGGAGGAATATGGGAGGATTTGGTACTTTTTACTGGAAAAGCCTTGCAGTACTGTAAACAGAGCTTGATAGGCTATTCTCATGAAAGTTTGCAAATTCTATATACAGAGAGAATTGTGGACTTTGATGGCTTTTCTTACGCAGTTTCAAAGGGGAAAGAGAGAACTTTGTTGGAACTGGGCAACTGGCAGAATGGCTGGCTGTCTTCTGTCCTTGTCCTAACATTTTGAGCAAAGTTCAGTTTAAAAGTAATGAACTGGTATGCTTGGCAGAAAGATATGAAAGATACACATTTTTTTCATAGAAATTGAAGTACGTTTAAAGTTGCAGACAAAGAGACTCATTTTAGACTGAAGCTGTAATTGTTAAGGAGTTTACCACCATTGAAGGTGGGCTGTTTTGCATTAGGACAAAGATAAAGATGCCCTGAGGGTAATGCTCAAGCTAGTAAGAATGCATTTTTTTTTTAAGAGGAAGCTTAAAGAATGACTTAAAAAAAAGTATCCTGCTATTCAAAGTCAAGCTTTTTTCCTTTCTTGATTTATGAATTTGGTAAGATGCAGCTGTGGTAGTTTGACTGAATGTCCCTCAATAGATTCAAAAGTATAAAAGTTTTTCTCCAGCTGCCTGGCTGGAGGAAATGTCACCTAGGCCCCATTTTAGGCCCTAGCCGTAGTTAATTCTGGGGTGGATGTGAAATTCCAGTGATACATATACTAATAGCTGTCACAGCTTTAGTCTGGCAGTCCTGCTGGTTTGAGTGAGATTGTGCTTGCTTGAATTGTTGGTGCTGGGATTTTCTCTCTCTGCTTGGATCTGTGAAAGGGGGCCAGCCTCTTTTGCCATTATGGAACTTCCCCTGGATCTGTTACTTTAATAAATACTTTTTTTCCCAAACTGTGCCTTGTTTGGAGATTCATCCCAGTGGCATGTGGCAATGTTGGTCAGGGTTGAAAATCTCTGTGTGGAGGCCAGGTTAGGCCATTGTGTAGAGCTTTGAAGATGAACCATGAGTAGCAATGGAGACACCAGTACGTAACTGGTGTTTTGATTATATAGGGCTCAGAGGTAACAGACAGTCTTGAATGTCAGATGAGATATTGGAGTTTTGAACAATGTTAAATTTGGTAAAGGCTATGAGGATTTTAAAATCTGGACTGAGTACATTTGCACTGTGAGATGATCATGAGTCTATGGGTCCAGTGGCAGAATGTGGTGGTTCTGAATGCAAATGTCTCCATAGTCTCAGGTGTTTCTGATTAAACTTCCTTCTTAGTCCTCAGTTGCCAGAGCTGTGTTACTGGGGGCGGATACTGAGTTGGTCTCTAAGGTGTGTTCTAAACCAGACTGAGCTCTGGCTCTTGTCTCTGTCCTATTGGTGTATGAGGAAGTAAGCCAGCTCCCTCCACCATGATGAAGCTTCCCCTGGAATCTGTGAGCCTGAAGTAAACCTTTTCCTCCCATTAAAGAAAAAAAAAAAAAACCAACAAAAAACAAAAGCAGCCCCATACCACAAACATGTTTGGTTTACTTTCTTCTCTGTCACCTCCTGATGTAATTATCTCTGCACACCCTCCCACAATCTCCCACAATGATGCCCATGTGTGAAAAACAAAATAAGGCAAATCCTATCTTGATAAACTGTGCCTTGATCCCCATGACACCCTGTAGCCAGGCATGTAGAGGTTTCAGTATTCTGTTGCCACCTCTGCCAGATGCTCACTGAGAGCAAAATGAAGCCTGTGTGACATCTTGAGGTGTACAGGGTGTAATTTACTGGTGCCCAGGGCTTGCTGCCTGGGGAAGGAGGACAGTGCAATTTCAAAACTGGAATAGTGATTATGGCTTTCTGATCTACTGCTGCCTGTTGGGCATGTTAAAAAAGAAATGGAAGACAAGTTTAATGCAAATCACAGTCTCTCTGAGGCAGGGTCATCTTCCCCTGTTTCACACTGAAATAGCCTTTGGAGAAACTGCTTTTTCACTTGAGTTCTTTTAGGCACTGCTTTGAAGAGACTTGATGTTTCATACCCAAAGTCATTCTGTGGTCCCAAGGACAGTCAAGAAACTTATTCTTCCATTCAGGCAGGGAGAGCTGTCTCATTGTTGACTAGAGTTCTTTAATACTTGACATTGGAAGTATGCATGTGTCAACCCAGAGGGAAGCTTTTTTTGTAGTTATAGATTGTAACATCTTTACACATAATAAAATATTGGTTACAGAATCTCACTGATTTGTTGAGGGTATTAAAAAATATAATGTGAACACCTTTAAGATAGTGCTTACTACCTGGTAGGAACTCATTTATTTCTTCACAGGTGACAAATTAGTGTGGCAAATGTGCTTTGTCAAGATCGAGTGGTAGGCAGGATGTGAATACAGTGTGCCCCTGGGACAAGAAAGAGATCATGACAATCCTTGCATCTTCATTTATTAAACAAAGTTGTTACAACCACTTTTGGTAAGGGTGTGAGACACTGAGAGGAGGACTGAGAGTGGCCCTGTCTATCATGAGCACAAGCTCTTGGTAAAGCTTCAAGTCCTATGCTTGCATAGAACTCGCCTGTGCATGCTTGGGTATCTTGTGAGGCAGTGAGAGCATTATATCTAGAAGGTAGTGTGACTTGTGAACATGGGCAAAAGAAATTGAAGATCCATGTCCAGGCTACTGGCTTCTAACTCAGAAACAGCCAGGTTATGGAGTATCCTATATGCATTGAATGCTTTTCAGGTTTTGATGCCCTTAGACAGTGCAGGAAAGATGGTGAGCATTAATGATAGTCAGCATTAATTCATACTCAGGAGCACATGCATTAGCTGAGGGCTTTGATGGATAGAAGTTGCTTCTCTGCGTGAAGAAAGACCTGTGCTCTTTCGGCATTGTGGAATTGTTGGATATCTTGAATTCTTTTCAGATTGAGTCTCACATGCTGTTTCCCTGTGGAGCTAGAGTGCTAGATGTGTGGGAAGTTGGACTCATTCATCAGGGTGATTCAGTCTCTCTTATCAATGCCCATGCGGGAGAACATCTATTCTAGGAGGGAGCCTTGAGTATTCTAGAAGCCTGTTTTCAGGTCAGGAATGTAGGTGTAATGTACTTGTTTCTAGAAATATGGCAGGTTCTTAGCATGAGATAGGGCTTGTGTATCAGGCCCCCTGAGTGCAGAAAGCCTGGGTATAAGCCAGATATCTCATTTCTTCTTGACTTTCTCCCCAATCCTTCTAGAGCCCGATGCCTAGATAACACATATTTACTTACTTTAGTTCTCATGTTTTCTGTTTCCTTTTAAAAGGATAGGCTGGGATCTTTGTGAACCAATCCCCCTCCCTCCCTCTCTCTCCTCTTTCCTTCCTTCTTCCCTTTCTCATTAGGTGACCCAGACTGACGTTGAACTTGTGATCCTCCTGCCTCAGCCACTTAGGTGCTGGAATTGCAAGCGTGTATTACTGCAACTGACTCTTCACTCTATATTCAGAAATGTATTCCCAGCCAGGTGAGGTGGTGCATGCCTATAGTCCCAGCATTTAGGAGGCTGAGGTAGGAGGATTGTTTTGAGTTCGAAGTCACCCTGTAGCTATAGAGTTCCAGGTTAACCTGGCCTACAGTGAGACCCTACCTCAAAAAAAGAAAGATTTTCCTTCTTGCTTTTGCAGAGCAGGAGCTAGTGCAGATGTGCCTGCAGTGAGGCTGCTTGGTCTCCTCGGCCTTGGGGTACTGAATCCTGGCTAGGACTCTGGAGATGAGGTGCCGGCACTCAACCCTGTCACTCCTAGTTGTTGGTCTCAGATACCATCATTAACTTAGGATGCAAATACTTTCTCTGTAAAATGAAACTTAAATGAAAAAAGATACCTAGTTCTGAAATTCTTTCTCAGTTGTCACAGGATGTTCATCCAGTTTGTGCATAAGTTTAGTGGTGTTCTTTGCTCCAGGCACCATGCTTAGAGCTTACTCAGAATACAGTTTCTGGAATCAGAATATGTTGCCCACATCTTTCCATGAAAATTATTCTGTGTCATCTTTCCAAATGAGCTTGTATATTTAACCTTCCTTTCAAAACCTAATCAGCTTGCCTTTGATGAAGTTCACAGAACATTTTTCAACTTCAAAGTGAGCAGAGTGTTTTTTCTATATTTTAAAATCTGATTCCTTACATATCCACATGGCTAGATTGTTTTGGAAATAAACCAAAATGGTTAGTTGAAATAAATATTTTGGAGATGTTAGAAGTCAATTTTTTGAAATTTAGCTCTCATACAGCTTTCACCTTGTAAAAATATAGCAGAGAAACTACTGAGGCAATGCAAATTCTTTATCTGTACAATGTCTAAATTGCATACCATCTTTTTCCCTCTTTGCATTGCTTGATTCTCACCCCAGGGCCTCACATGTAGTAGAAAAGTGTTCTACCATTAAGTTACACCCTCAGGCCTAAATTACATGATTTCTGCTCCCGAATCATCTTAAATTATAATTAAAATCAACTAATCTTCCAGACTTCAAGATTTTATGTCTCATTTTATATTTTCACCTTTTTTATCTTGTTATAACCACCAATACTACCATGCTGTTTCTTTTACAGCACTTACCCATGATAACAATACATGTATATAATATTTTTTAAAATTTTATTGATAGCTTCTATAATAATCATAGACCATAAGCCGTTATGATTCCCTCCTCACCCTTCCCCATATCTCCTCACCCTCTCAGTTAGTCTCTGTTTTGTTTC